>PVJI01008449.1:0-54136 GCA_004026765.1 Micronycteris hirsuta
AAATAAATAAAATCTTTAAAAAAAAAAAAAAAAAAGGAATTAACTGAATCCATTATCAGGCCAACATGATTCGTTTTCCTCAGAGCAGATTTGTCTGTGTTTTTTTAAAGATTTTATTTATTTATTTTTAGAGAGCAGGGAAGGGAGGGAGAAAGAGAGGGAGAGAAACATTGATGATCAATCGGTTGCCTCTCATGCACCTCCTACTGGGGACCTGGCCCACAACCCAGGCATGTGCCCTGACTGGGAATCGAACTGGTGACTTTTCAGTTCACAGGCTGGCATTCAATCCACCGAGCCACACCAGCCAGGGCATTGTCTGTCTTAAATATGGAATCACTCAGTATAAAATTTTAGAGGGCTTCATAACACCAACAGTAAAAAAATAATCACAAAAAATGATGGATTTAACTTTCAAACTTCTGAAAGTAAAAAAAGTGATAAAAGTACAAGGTGACTGAAAAAATATCTTTTGTATCTATGACAAAGGATTAGTATCCTTATGATAAAAGATCATAAAGATTAAGACCCAAACAAATAAATAGATCAAACAACTCACAGAAAATAAGTAAATATGCTTTTAGAATGTTTGCCTTCTCTAGAATCAAAGAAGTGTAAATTAAGTGATATATCATTTCATCTATCAAAACAGCAGACTTAATATAGTTATATAAAACTACAATTAACTCAATAAAAAATGTGTTAAAAATAAAAATATAAAAGGCCCACAAAAATGTTCAGATAGACCATGCTTCTGGATAAACAGGATCAACATTAGAATGATATCAGTTGTCACCAACCTAATTTAACAAAACTCCAATAAAATGAAACTTAAAAGTTGATTTCATGGTTTTCCAGAAGAGTGAAAGTACAATACAGAATATTTTTAAAAAAGATCTAAACATACTATAAAGCAACAGCAGTTAAAACACTCGCACAGAAATAGATACATGAGGTCTGTCCAGAAAGTATACAGCCATACACTATGAACAATAGAGACACTTATTGAAGATACAAGACACTTTGTACATAGGGCAATGATGCCTCAGTCCCCTTCAAAGTAGGCACTTTTGGACCTCACACAGTTGTTCCAATTACTATCAGCTGCCCTGTCATATTTTCCAGAATCTCATCAACGGTCTGAAATATCTTCCCTTTCAAAGGTGATTTTAGTTTGGGGAAAATCCAGAAGTCATAGGGCACCAAATCTACGCTGTAGGGGGGCTGAGTCACCTGGGTAATTTGATGTTTTGCCAAAACACTCTGCAGGAGGGTTGATGCATGAGTGGGCATGTTGTCCTGATGAAGCTGCCTGCCAATCAACAGTTGCCCATAGCTGTGGCCTTCTGAATCATCCAAACAGTTTCCAGGGAGGAATGTTCAAGATTATTCATTGCTTTGCTCACTCAGTCATTTTGAATGTGACGGCCACACAGTACACATGCTCACTCAACAGCTTCTGCTGCCCCCACGGACTAGTACAGTGAAGTTGTTATTGTTCGTGCATGCGCATTCCAGCCCACTCTCCTTGACTGCCCAGTTATACGGATATTGGGCAAACCATTCTTGTTGTATTAACAATAGCTGGACTTTTTCTGGACAGACCTCTTTTATCAGTGGAAGAGAAAACAAGATTGAAAATACACCCAACCCTGGCTGGTGTGGTTCAGTGGGTTGAGAACCAGCCTGTGAACCAAAAGATTGCCGGTTCGATTCCAGGTCTGGGCACATGCCTGGGTTGCAGCCAGGTCCCTGGTTGGGGGTGTGTGAGAAGCAACTGATTGATGTTTCTCTCCCTCTTTTTTCCCCTCCCTTTCCCTCTCTTAAAAAATGAATAAAATCTGAAAAAAAAAGTAAAATAGACCTACAGAAATTACATTTGAACTAAAATCTAAAGATAAACCTAATCTTTTCAAGCATTCTTTCCTTCCACTCTTATGGTCTTTTTTGACCCCAGTAAGTCTTATCATATACTGAAGCAAAAGAAATTTCATAATAAAAAAAAGAAAATACACCCACATATATATGAGGGGATCCAGAGTATTGTAATGGTGGCATTTCTAATGAATGAGGGAAAGACTAATGGCACAGCTGGCTACCCATTTAGAAAAAACATGAGATTCATTTCCTGAATCCATATGAAAAATTAGAGATGGATAAGAATCCAATCGTAGCCCTGGTGGGTGTAGCTCAGTGGATAGAGCTCGGGCTGGGAACCAGAGGGTCCCGGTTCGATTCCCAGTCAGGGCACATGCCTGGGTTGCGGGCCGGGTCCCCAGTGAGGGCCATGTGAGAAGCAACCATACATTGCTGTTTCTCTCCCTCTCTGTCTCCCTCCCTTCCCCTCTCTGTAAAATAAATGAAAAAATTAAAAAAAAAAAGAATCCAATCATAAAATAAACTATAAATGTAACAAAAGAAAAAGAAAGAGAATATTCTTTATAATCTTGGGGTCAGGACACCTAAGAAGTCATAAAGGGAAAGATCAAGAGACTTGACCAAACTTGTCTGTGGTACAAGCACCATAAAACAAATGAAAAGACAAATGATAAATTGAAAAATCATTTGCATTTAGTAACAGAATTAATATCTATATTACACAGACCATTACAAATCAACTTTAAAAAGACAAACTTCAAGAGAATAATGCACAATTCCCAGTTAGGGCACATGCCTGGGTTGCAGGCCGGGTCCCCAGTGAGGGCCATGTGAGAGGCAACCATACATTGCTGTTTCTCTCCCTCTCTTTCTCCCTCCCTCCCCCTCTCTCTAAAATAAATAAATAAAATCTTTAAAAAAAAAAAAAAAAAAAGAGAATAATGCACAAAGGATTAGGAACTGCCAATTTGCAGAAGAAATACAAATGACTTAAAAAAAACTAGCAGGCCCTGGCTGGCGTAGCTCAGTGGATTGAGGGCAGACCTGGGAACCAAGGTGTCACCAGTTTGATTCCCAGTCAGGACACATGCCTGGGTTGTGGGCCAGATCTCCAATCGGGAGTGTGTGAGAGGCAACCACAGATTGATGTTTCTCTCCCTCTTTCTCCCTGACTTCTCCTCTCTATAAATCAATCAATCAGTCTTTAAAAAAAAAAAAAAAAACTAGCAGAAGCCCAACCCTACTAGTGATAAAACAAATGGAAGTTAAATGGAATAACCAGTCAAAAATGAAAGACTGATAATATCCAGCACAGGTGTGGGGAACTGGACAGTCTCTTACACTGGTTGTGGGAACATAAACTGGATATATACGACAGTGCTTGTTCCCATTGTTAAATGCACAAACCCTTTCAGCAGGCAACCTCATTTCTAAGACTCCATCCTACAGTATTGATTGTACACGTACTGAAGCACCTGTGTAAAAGGAAGATCAATGCATTTTCTACATACTTGTGAAAAAAGAGATATAATGGATTTTTATTAATACAGAAATCCTTAAACTACAGGTATACTTATTTTAGTCGATATAATTGTTAAAAAGAATGAATCCTATTTGTGTGCACCGGCAGGAAAGGCTGTCTGTGATATACCACAGAATGAAAAAAGCAAAATTGTCTAACATTATTATACACACTATGAATGCACTGTACTTTTTTAAAGATTTTATTTATTTATTTTTAGACAGAGGGGAAGGGCAGGACAGAAACATCAATGCGTGGTTGCCCCTACTGGGGACCTGGCCAGCAACCCAGGCATGTGTCCTGACTGGGAATCCAACTGGTGACCCTTTGGTTAGCAGGCTGGGGCTCAGTCCACTGAGTGACACCAGCCAGGGCTGCATATCTACTTTAATATGTAAGATTGTGCATATGTAAAAAAGGCTCTGGGAAAATATACATCAAACCGTTATTACTAGTTACTCCAAGAACAGGGGTATCCAATCCGTGGCCTGCAGGCTGTATGCACACCAGGTTGGCTGCGAATGTGGCCCAACACAAAATTGTAAATTTACTTAAAACATTATGAGATTTTTTTATTTTGTGATTATGTGTTGCAATGTATTTAATGTATGGGCCAAGAAATTTCTTCTTCCAGTGTGGCGCAGAAACACCAAAAGGTTGGATGCTCCTGTCAGAGAATGTGATTTCAGGGTGAAGAGAATACTTTTTACACTACTTTAATTTTAATAATACTATTAAAATTAAATTTTAATAGTACTATTTTAACTTTTAAAACAATGTACAATGTACTACCTTTGTAATTAAAAGAATGTTTAATATCCTATGTGGTGAAAGGAGGGAGTAAAGTTATCCACCGGTGATGGGACTATAACCTAGCACAATCTTTCTAGAAAGAAGTATGGCAACTTTAAAGGGATTGAACCCTTTGACCTAGTGATTTTACTCTTGGGCACTTATCCTAAAAAATAATTGAAAATGGCCCTGCCCGGTGTGGCTCAGTGAACTGAGTGTTAGCTGGCAAACCAAAAAGTCGCCGGTTTGATTCCCAGTTGGGGCACATGCCTGGGTGGCAGGCCAGGTCCTCAATAGAGGGGTACAAGAGGCAACTACACATTTAGAAAAAACATGAGGTTTCTTCCCCTCTTTCTCCTTTCCCCTCTCTCTAAAAATAAATAAAATCTTTAAAAAAATTAAAAATGGATCTGCCTTTTGACCCAGCAATCCCACTTTTGGGAATATATCCAATGGAACCAAAAACACTAATTTGAAGCCATCCAAGTGTCCATCAGTAGATGAGTAGATAAAACAACTGTGGGATATTTACACAATGGAATTCTACTCAGCTATAACAAAGAAAAAACTTTTATGCTTTGCAACAGCATGGATGTACCTGGAGAACATTATGCTCAGTGAAATAAGCCACTCAGAGAAAGACAAATACCATATGATTTCATTCATACGTGGAGTCTAATGAACAAGCTGAATTAACAAGCAAACTAGGGACAGACTCATAGATGGAGAGCGGGATGACAGCTAACTAAAACTGGGTGATGGGCTTTGTTTCAAACACACTCTTACCTATGTTAGAAAGTTCTAGGATTAAATTAAATTTTATGAGGTGTGCTAAATAAAAAGGGGCATAAGTAATGCCTAGCATAGTACTTTCCACATAGGTAGTCAATAAATCTGGTGAATCAATGAAATAATATGGAGTCAGCTCTAGCAAAGAGCACAATATGAATATATTACTAAAGTCTTCCAAGTAAAATCACAAATGCAATTTAAATTCTATTATCTTCTAAGGAAGAGCACATGAAAAGATGAGTAGCAATAAAGGTAAGTAGCGTTGTCAAGGAGTAATGCCAAGAACATTGCTCAGAGCTTTACATGTATTAGTTCATTTAATCCTTATATTAATCCCATGAGGTAGGTTTTTAAAAAAAAACCCTATTTTCCTTGATACAGTATTTATGGTTCTAAGGCATACTAAATAACTTGCCCAAGATCATGTAACTAATAATTGGGAGAGTTAAGATTCAAATATAGATTTGATTTCAAAACCCATATTCAACCAGTATACGAAACTACCTTTCCAGTACTTCATAACTCCATTCAATGTTATCAAACTTAAAAGGTTTTGCCCTAGCTGGTGTGGCTCAGTGGACTGAGTGCCCACCTGCGGACCAAAGGGTCACTGGTTCAATTCCCAGTCAGAGCACATGCCTGTGGTGTGGGTGAGGTCCCCAGTAGGGGGCGTGTTAGAGGCAACCACACATTGATGTTTCTGTCCCTTTCTCCCTCTTTACCCCTCTCTAAAAATAAATAAGTAAAACATTTTCAAAAAAGGTTTCAGAAAACTTTGATACCCTATTAAAATCTCACTATAACTTCTACTTAATAAAGATTGAAAATTGTAGCATATTTTACAGAAAATGAACAAGGGAAAGAATACTAACGTAATATTAAAGTAGGCAAAGGCTTTGAATCTACACAAATGATAACATACTTTCAATGTACTCCTAGGATTAATATAACTGTGGTGACCCTTTTTCCTGAAACATAAATTGAATTATATGACTTTACAAGCAAGCTCTATAATACAAAGTTTCTGAACTGTCTGTTAGATCATCCACCAGGTTTCTGAAAATCAAGATTAGAGACTCCAAGGTTAGGCAGAAAAGATTCCCGTAAACCCAGAACACGTGGGATTTTATGGTCACCGTAACTGTGGCACTTATCACTACAATACCTTTTAAGGTAATTTCAGACATATAAAAATTTGTCAAAAAATCCTGTATGTCCTTTACCTAAATATTATTATCTTACCAAATTTGATTTCTCATTCATTCTCTCTAAATATTCATATACTTTTTTCTGAAAGATTTTAGAGTAAGATGCAAATGCGAATGCCCCTTTATCTAAGTATTTCCATGTGTCACCACTGTATTTTAATCAGTTGGTCACATACCTGTCAGTAAATTGTGTCTTCCCCACCCGCCAAAAACTGAAAACCCCACTGTTATTTTTTCATCTTGCTCAACTAACACTCAGTGCAAGACAAGCTACAGGACAAGGAAGTATCACCCAAAATAAATGACATATTAAATACTGTGCTTAGATTCAAGCCAAGAAAATAAAGAGGTTACAAACACTTCTTGAGCACTCAGCCCATGCAAAACATTATATTTTAGGTAATTTAAGAAACATAATAAACCATAAGTTTAGCTCCTTACAAGTTTAAGTGCCTAAACTGAGCTGAGGTTAGGTTTGTGATGACGACAAATTCTACACATTATTGCTGTGAATGGCTAACACTCAGCAGCATCTACTCTTGATACCATTTATCTCATCACAGATTACTTCGCTCCATACAAATTATTAAATACAAAGACCTAGCCCTGGCTGGTGTAGCTCAGTGGACTGAGTGTGGGCTGGGAACCAAAGGGTCACCGGTTCAATTCCCAGTCAGGGCACATGCCTGGGTTGCGGGCCAGGTCCCCAGTGGGGGCCACGTGAGAGGCAACCACACATTGATATTTCTCTCCCCCTCTGTCTCCCTCCCTTCCCCTCTCTAAAAAAAATAAAAATAAATAAATTCTTTTAAAAAAAAAGGCCTTAACCCCTTAATGAAAATTGTTTTAAAAGAACCATTATTCATATGTCATCACAGTTCCTTGTAGAAACTCAAATGCTTAGTGATAACATATTAAAGTGCTGTCATATTAAAACAATTCTACAAAACATACACTACCATCAGTTACAAGCTAGATCTGTTTGCTATTACCAACGTTTGACATTTTTGAAATAATGCTTAGAAAAAGGTAGGGAATGTAATTATTATCTAAACACACAGGCCAACAAAGGAAAAACACATAAGGTGCAGGATTTTATTCTGGCTATTCCTGTACGTTTTTAATGTGTAAGTTTCTACTAAGAATAGGAAGGCACTACACTATTTTAAGTGGCTCAATAACCCCATGTGGCTACTGGCTACCACACTGTAAGGTGCAACTATAGAACATTTCCATCACCAGAGTAAGTTCTGCTGGACAGCACTGTTGAGCCATTAGTTCTTTATCCCTTTGTAAAAAGCCCTGCATCGTTGAGGTCCTTGCCATTCAGCGAAATCACTGATTCTCAAATGTTAATGTGAATACAAACCACTTGGGATCTTGTTAAAATGGCCATTCCTACTTAGTAGACCAGAGGCAGAGCTTGAGATTAGGCATTTCTAACAAGCTCCCAAATGATGCCAATTCCGCTGGTCCACAGGCTATGCTGTCTTCTCCCCCTTCTTGTTGCTAAGAATTACCAACTCCCAATTATTCTATTTCACCAATTAGACTTTCTTTAACACACAACTCACAGTCCCTTTTACCCAGTCCATCCCTTGCCATCACGCTGGGTGATTTCTTTTTTAAATTGTATTTATTTATTTTCAGAGAGATGAGAAGGGAGGGAGGAAGAGAAGGAGAGCAACATCAATGTGTAGTTGCCTCTCACACGCCCCCTACTGGGGACCTGGACCAAAACCCAGGCATGTGCCCTGACTGGGAATCAAACAGGCCATCTTTTGGTTTGCAGGCTGGCACTCGATCCACGGAGCCATACCAGCCAGGGCATCCTGGGTGATTTCAACTGTCCACATGGACAACCCAAGCAACACCTAGCCAGTTAGTTCATTGATCTTCAATAATGTCCATCAACTACCCAATCCCTATAATCACATTGTATTATCATCTAAAATGGTTCTACCTCTGAAATAACTATATCACACTTTGGGACCACAAATGATTGCTTTCCCAAGTACTTTCATTTTCATTGTTCTTCAACTTTATCAGGACCTCGAGACTGTAATTCTTTTCCATTTTTCTTTTCCTGCCTCCACGCCCCTACCTTAGATTTGTCTCTGGCAAATATCGTAAATTCCCTTACCTCTTTCTTTGTTGATTCCACTTGGCAAAATCCCAATTCTGAATTAACCAACTAGCCAGAATCCTGAATTGCTGGAGGAAAGTCACACAATCTGACTGAAGGTATCACTTCATAAATTCATGGTTACCAAGCTCAGCTGGGCCCTCAACCATCCAGAAACTTTACATTTCTCTAAGCAAACTTCCTCTCCCAGTTTTTACAACTATTCTTTCAAACCTTCTCCTCTCATCCTTCAACTTCCAACCCTCATACCCCTCCCCACATTCTCATTCACAGAGAAAATAGACTAGATAGGAACCACCTATCCTCTTCTTTACCTCCTATTACAGTGGAAATATCCTCCTACCACAGGGCAATTGTTCCGCTTGTGCAATGAATCCTCCATCCTGTACCTTCAATCTCTTCTTGCATATAGGATCTTTTCTCATAAGTATTTATATATCAACTAACCACCCCCTCTCAAAAAAGTTCAACTAAGGGAAACAATCCAATCTGAAAAGGCTACATACTGTAGGATTCTAACTATTTGACATTCTGGAAAAGTCAAAACTATGGAGGTGGTAAAGAGATTCTTTCATTTGATATTTGAAAACTCAGTTCATGTTATGTCAAACTAACTTTACATACTGAGATATATAGTATTTATCATTTTAAGTATTAGCAAAGTAGGTATTGAGCCACAGGTGGCAAATAATAAAGAAAATGCCACAGATATCAACTCCTCTTTGCTGTACAGACTACCACAATACAATTTCCAAACAAAGACACTCCCTAAAATGTGATCCTATAAACCCCCATCATAAATTACAATAATAAAGTAGAACATATGTTTCCATTAGAAAAATGAATCGGAAGTTCTGCTTCTGACAAATATCAAATAAATACAATAAATTCAATAACAAATAAATTATAGGAAGATGAATGTTATAAAAGTAAAAATTCAATATGAACTCTGCATACTTTTAAATTATGAAATGATGCTTCAAGTTCTGCAATATGAGTATAAATACATTACAATATATTTCCAATAATACAAGAGGCTGCAGTGTGCTACAAAAGTATACACAGAACTCGAAATTCAAATCAATTGTATCACAAATTTGAATTGTAGTAATCTTGCAGGTTACATGAAAAGAAAAGTCATCATGAAAAGTATGAATTTAGATCTTTCTCATTAATAAGTTTCTGAAAGCAAAAATGTGGTCAAAATTATTCTACTTTACGTAGCCTGCAGTAACTTCTCTCTACCACTAGATGGTACTATCAGCTTTAGAAATCTGGAGAACTGAAAGGGACGAGGTCTAAATTAATCATCCTTGCCATCCTCAAACACCCTGCACCTGAGAGTGCTCACATACTTGTATTCGTGAGGTCATAAGTCTGAATCTTTGGCTTGCTATAAATGACCATTACAATCTTAAAGAGAATCAAGTAAATACAGTGTTAAAATCTGAAGGAATGTAAGGTGGGAAAGCTTACTCTTAAGCTTTCACAAAAATTTCTTCAATTCAATTATAGAGTTAAATAAGCAAAAAAAACTGAAGGAAAACACTTATAAAGGTTTATCAGTTGCATTTTAGCTCTTCAGCACTTCAAAAAACAGTCTCTCTTATTATCTACCCAATAAAATTATCTTAAAAATAAGTTTTTGCTTAACACATTATTTTTACCCAGTACTTTTAAACTATTTGGATGAATCTGGAGACCAAAGTGGAAACAGTACCATTTGTTTAAAGAATTTATTTTTTTATCTTTAGAGAGAGGGGAAGCGAGAGAGAAAGAAAGGGAGAGAAACATCAATGTGTGGTTGCCTCCTGTGCACCCCCCACTGGGGACCCGGGCAGCAACCCAGGCATGTACCCTGAGTGGGAATCGAACCAACAATCCTTTGGTTCACAGGCTAGCATTCAATCCAATAAGCCACACCAGCCAGGGCAAAACAGTACTATTTTATATTATGAAGTCAAGATCTAAGAGATCAAAAAGGGCCAAAAATTTTAATATGCTAACACTGATAATTAGGTCTCTATAAGAGAAAGAACTTCCCCTAAAACAATAGGCTTGAACTATTATAATTCTAAGCAACACATTCTAGGAAGCTAAAAAAAATGTTAAGGCCCTGGCTGGTGTAGCTTGGTGGATTGAGCGCGGGCTGGGAACCAAAGGGTCCCGGTTCGATTCCCAGTCGGGGCACATGCCTTGGTTGCGGGCCAGGTCCCCAGTGAGGGCCATGTGGGAGGCAATCATACATTGCTGTTTCTCTCCCTCTCTGTCTCCCTCCCTTCCCCTCTCTCTCTAAAAGTAAATAAATAAAATCTTTAAAAAAATGTTAAGAATCGCTAATCTAAATGGAAGGACAGAACAATCTCAGATTAAATCTAAGCCTTTTTTATATTGCCAGTAGAAGTATCAAAACCACCTGTTTGAAAGGGTTTAAAACATGAAGGAATTCAATTTGAGAAATTTCCCATACCTTTTAATGACCAAGTACAACTTGGCTAACTATATATAAACATGACTAACCTGGTTTAGGTTTATATTTTAAAATCGATTACTTCCTATGAACATGTCTGTATTTAAAGAAAAAAGTACTACAATGTGAATAAAAATTTAACAGAAAGCTTGGGGATCACAAAATGTACTAGTATCCCCCAGTTCACATTTCTATATCAGACATTAGTTACTAACTAATTGGCCTACTAACACACTCACATAAACACAGAAATCCCTAACTATTACCATCATTTCTTTCTAAAGATAAAGACTTTTAAAAAGGTTTTATTAATTTAATTTTAGAAAAAGGGGGGGAGAGAAACATCAATGTGTGGTTGCCTCTTGCGTGTCCCCTACTGGGGACCTGGCCTGCAACCCAGGCATGTGCCCTGACTGGGAATTGAACAGGTGACCCTTTGGTTCGAAGGCCGGCTATCAATCCACTGAGACACACCAGCCAGGGGAAGATAAAGATATTCTTGATTAACTCTTTACAAGAAAAAAAAAAAAGAACTTGAGATAAAACTATTCTTAAAAATTCAGATCTTTTTCATTATTGTACATTAGTTTATCCTAATGCTTTGCTTAACTCTTTAAAATGTATTTAATATTGAGATATATCTTGTGGTAAAAATTAATATAGCCTAATTCACTAATATTTTACTCAAATTTCTTCTTGAAATTGAAAATTGGCTGATTGACGTACCTTCAGAGTTATGTGCAGTTTTCTTGTGTTTCCGGCAATAAACCCTATAAAAAATGAAGAAATTAAAAATTAGCAAGTCAACAAACTAAATCCATTTTTCAGATTAAGAAGATGTGCAATACACTTCACCACCATCACAAATTGGATTCCAAAAATCTTACTATTAAACTTCTTACGCCATTTCTGTAAACATTAAATTCTTTACCAAAAATACCCTTGACAATGATGATAAACTCTTCTGAAATGGGAAAAATTTTTACAAAAGCCTAAAGAAAGTATGACTGTTAAAAAAATTGAAAGAGAAGTCGAATAATTACATGTAAATTCCTTGCGAAGGTTTCTCTCGTATTTGAGCTTTATCATGCAATGCACAGTGGTAGTGGTACGTCCTGTGACATGTTTTCACATCACAGCCAATTGTTGCTCCAGGACAATGGCACAAAGAACACATCTACAGCAAGACAATAAAATAATATTATTAGTGCGTGGCTTTGCTAAGGGAGTGTTATCAGATTAGAGACATATCAATCTCTGTCAAGGAAAATAAATTGGTTATTGAAGTTTTGTAACTAATGTTATTTTGCTTGTCTTCTTGCCAAGAAGTAATTTGAATAATTCCTCTGGGGATATTTTTTCCCATGTTAAACAGTAACAAATTTAATGGAATATTTTTAATGTCTATTGTTTCACTGTGGTCAAGAGGAAATTTGAAATGTTGCAGATCAGGAATGTGAAATGTATGGAACTTGGACCTTTTCACAATTCAGATCTTCCTAGAAATGTGTAACTGGGTAAAATACCTCATACCAGAAAACATTTTCCCTTCAGATTTCCACATAATCAATGAGAATCTTTGGGGAAAAGCTCATATACTATTTGGAAACCTGGTAAAATCAGTTTTAAGAGAGCGAAGGAAAGAAGATAAAAGAATTAGGTAGATTTCTCTTTTTTAAGATTTTCTTTATTTTTTAGAGAGAGGGGGAAGGAGGAAGCCAGAGAGAGAAGCATCCATGTGTGAAAGAAACATCAGTCGTCAGCAGGTTGCCTCTCACATGCCCCCTACTGGGAACCTGGCACAACCAGGCCAGCACTCACTCTTTTTCTGTTTAAAAAAGCAGAAGTATCTGTCCTACTAAGTTGCTGCAGTTAACTTACTATTCTTGGGCAAATTAGAGTTTATAACCAGACAGAACACATTTTGATATATTTTAGGCATTTGGTTTGCTTCTCATTTCCAATGAACTGAAAGATGGGTATTGAAAGCATTTGCCAGGGCACCCCCAGTGTTCTTTTTTTCCTTTTAATATTACTTTATTGTTGTTCAATTACGTTTTCATTTTATTTTTTAAGATTTTTTAAATTTATTTCCTAGAGAGAGGAGAAGGGAGGGAGAAAGAAAGGGAGAAAGAGCAATGTATGGTTGCCTCTCATGTGGCCCCCACTGGGGACCTGGCCTGCAACCCAGGCATGTGCCCTGACTGGGAATCGAACCGGGACCCTCTGGTTCCCAGCCCGCGCTCAATCCACTGAGCTACACTATTGTTCAATTACAGTTGTCTGCATCCTCTCCCCTCCCCTCCCTCCTTCCCCCAGTGTTCCTAAACAATTTTTTGTATATTAAAGTATTTTTGCCCATTGTAGAAAAATCAGAAAACACAGGAAATTATGAAAAAAACTAACCACCCTATGGTAACCACTCAGCATTTTGCTATATGTATTTCCACCTGTTTTCAAAGAATATTTGTTACAATTGGGATCATAATCCACATAGTTTTGTATCCTGCTTCATTTTTTGCTTAACATTACACATAAACCGTTTCCTGTACCATTAAAATTCCTTTAAAAAGAATATTTCAACATTAAGGGTGAACGATAATTTATTTAAACAATTTTCAGTTGTTTTCCACAGGTGGTTTTACATTTCAGGCTATTCTAAGTAATTCTGCAGTGAACATTATTGGATATACATTGTTTGAGTCTGATTTTTAGACGAGATTTATAGAATTAAAATTACTGATCAGAGAAGAAATGTTTTTAAAAGCTCTTTGATAATTAAGGCAAGTTACTGTGCAGAGACCATGTACCAATTTCTAGTAGCATTTGACAGTGTCCACCTCACTGTCTGCCAGTGTCGAGGATTTTACCCGGTACCTTATTATTAGCAGTACCTCTCCTTTCACTTTTGCTTGCTAATTTAATAATTTTTTCAAAATGTACTTATGCAAACCCATTTGAGATGTAATTTCAAGATGGATTACGTGCAGTAGAGCTTTTAATGAAGTGAGGTAATGTTCAGTTTATTAAGTTAAAAACCAGGTTGCAAAATGGTACATAACAGGATTACATGGAAAATACTTGCACGTAAGCATTGCAACACTGTAAGGGTGACTCTGCTTGGTGGCTATGAGTGATTTAAAAATTTTTTTTTGTTCTTTTGTGTTTTCCAAAATTTCTATAATAAGTATGTTTTGATTAGAAATGTAATTTATTAAAGTAATAATTAAGCTGCAGTGCAAATGTTCCATCTTCTCAAGAATTTATAAGCCACCTAAAGGTATTTAACAGATTTTCCTGCCTGGATAGCATTTCTTTTGACAGTAATAGGTTGAAGTTTCTCTATTTATTTAAGGAAGTGGAGTATTTCACTACTATTAATAATGGACACTGGCCCTTATGTTTTCTTGGAAGTACCTATATTGAGAGAATATTTCTGTTTCTGACATGTATATGAGTATTTTTTAATGATACCTTGAATTAGAGCTTTGAGTGTTCAACTTGATTAGAGAACTATAAGAAATTTTATTAGAATTTATATTAGCTGCTTGATACAACAAAATTGCTTAGGGGTAAACTAATCCAAAATTAGGATGGTAAATGTTCTTTATGTTAAAATTAATAAAGAGGAATGAGAACAGTTTAAAATGAGGTATCTAGCAATCTAAAAACAGATGAGCAGTTTTTAAGATTTACCTTATTATCAGTTTATTTTGGCATGGCATTTACGGCTTAGGAGAAAGCCTCATTAAAAGTTCCCTCAGCACAGTATACTGTGATATGTTAATCAAACCACTAATAATCATTGTTATGTAATTGTTGTTACTTTTGTAAAAGAATGTTTCTAAATTTAGATTATAAGCTAGTTAAAGAATATGAATTACTCAATAAAGTCATAAGGTAAGGTATATTAAAATATGTTGAAGAGTCTGTTCTTTTATCTGCCTGAATTCATAATGCAAGTGGTAAGTAACAAATTAAAACAGATGCATGTATTTTCATAACCAACTTGACATCACAGAGTATTTTTAGAGCTTGAGGTATTTAGAAATCTACCTAATTTGCCATGGCTGGTGTGGTTCAGTGGATTCTCAGTCAGGACACATGCCTGAGTTGCAGGCCAGGTCCCCAGTAGGGGGCGCATGAGAGGCAACCACACATTGATGTTTCTCTCCCTCTCTTTCTCCCTCCCTTCCCCTCTCACTAAGAATAAATAAGTAAAATCTTTTTAAAAAATAAAATATAAAGATTCTCACTTTTGTCAATTTCTCTCAAGGAAGGAAAGGAGACATACAACTAAAAATGTTTTCAGAGAGTGAAAACTCAAGGTTAGGAACAAGGATTTTTTTCAGTTAGAATTTACAAGATCTGCTTTATACAACATTCATATCCAAGCAGAAATACCTTCTTTTATATGAAATTCTGGCAAGGTACTAACAAAATAGCAAAAATTATCCATAATAAAACTAAATATAAAATTTATATCTGCTTGTGTACCCCTGAATACAAAACAAGAACATAACTGTTACCTTTAAGTCTACTACACTATATTCCAACCCTTGAAATAATTTTTCCCCAAACTCCAATAGGACTTAAGCTATTAATTTTGATTCTTACCATTTTACTCCCATGTATGGCTGATTATCTCTATAAATGTAGAGATTCTATCCATCAATTGCTTCTAGACTGAGTTTTTTGGATGAATAGCACTGTGCCTTACAAAATAGTTGACTTTAGCCCTGGCTGGTGTAGCTCAGTGGATTGAGCGCAGGCTGGGAACCAGACGGTCCCGGTTCGATTCCCGGTCAGGGCACATGCCTGGGTTGTGGGCCGGGTCCCCATGAGGGCCATGTGAGAGGCAACCATACATTGTTGTTTCTCTCCCTCTCTGTCTCCCTCCCTTCTCCTCTCTCTAAAAGTAAATAAAATCTTTAAAAAAAGTTTAAAAAAAATAGTTGACTTTAAGCTTACTGTTATTGAAGATTTTAATATCTTAAGGCATATTTTTTCTCATGCATGTTTCTAACACATGCAGATGTAACACAATTATCTTCAGGTATGTCTACAAATATTTAAGCAATCTTATCTATGATTTGGAAAGGTGAAACGGAGAAGAAAAATCTAGCTGAAGGGGCACAAAATGAGTAGAAGCAAGAATATTGGGGGAAAAGATGAACTCTGTTGGTAATCAAGGTCAAAAATAAGGAAGAGATGAAAAGAAAAATTAAAGAATTTTGGAAACCAGATAGGTGGAATGTTATATAAAATAAAGCAAAGGAACCCTGGCCGGGTAGCTCAGTTGGTTAGAGCATTATCCCCATACACCAAGGCTATAGGTTTGATCCCTGGTCAGGGCACATACAAGAGTCAACCAATAAATGCATAAATGGGTAGAACACCAGATCAGTGTTTCTCTGTCTGTTTGAAATCAGTAAATAAATTTTCTTAGTGAAAACAAGAAAATGAAACAAAGGACTTCTCTTGAAAAAAGTGGAATAGGAAGTTAGGACCCATACCACAGCAAGGCAGCAGTTGGTAGGGCCTGAGTAATATTACCCTGTATTCATTTGCTCTCCAATCGTCACAGTCCCTACTGGGCCCTCGGCAGAGTGACTGTCAACTGCCATTTAACGTCATGCTTGCACTTTACCTAAAGCTCCCTCAAATATGGTAAAATGGAAGGTAACCTGACAGGGACATGTTTTTCAAGAACAGTGGTGGACCTTTTCCCCCGAGAAAAGGTCTCTTCCACATATCAAATATTCTGTTGAAGACTAATATCCTGTCCCCAATATAGGTACATGAATTCCTAGCTTACCCTGCTTGTATCTTGATTTCAAGTTCTTGACCTAAATAGAGGTAAAAATTTATTTGTTGAAAATTTTTCTTTTACTTCTGTATTCAGTTTGCTATTTAGTAGACCTAGTAAACCTCAATAATCAATTACCTCTTCCAAAATGGAGAGAGTGGAATAGGCCCCAACCTATTTGACATTTACATGTTATCTTTGTTAAGTATGGTTAGAAGCTGTACTATCTTTAATTTTAAAATAAAAGTATACATATTTAAGGTGTACAGCATGCTGTTTTAATATACATAGTGAAATGATAATGTGAAATTATTACAGTGAAGCTAATGAATACATCTATTTGTTTATGTAGTTACCACTGTGGCGCATGTGTTGAGAGCCCCAGAAATCTACTCTCAGAAAATTTCCAGTATATAATATAGTATTATTAACTATAGCTGTCGTTTTCTACACCAGACCTCTAGATGGTCATCCTACATAACCGCAACTTTGTAGTCCTTGACCAACATGCCCTATGCGCCTCCCTCCCCATCCCTGGTAACCACTGCTGTTTTCTGTGAAGCTATACAAAGTTAAATTGTGACTCATAAACAGAGTCTCAAGGAGCTGACCCATGGCTGAAAGAGGAACTGAGTCACGTGTGAGAGGAGACAACAGAAACTGAAAGGACCATGACTTAGCTTTAAGTCTCACAGGAGCCCAGAGGCTGGGACATACCTGCTCCTCAGTCAACTGCACCTATGCCAAGACTGAGTTTCAGTCTGCAAAAGTAACAAGTCTTAAGGAATAAAAGGAAAAAAATATTGCTTTCCCAGTAGCTATGGGGAAATCTCAAGGAAAAATCAGCTAAGACTGCAGGTCAATATAAGGTAAAACTAAAATAAGACTGACAACTTCTAGGATAGCGAAAAAGAGAAGGCTCTTGGGGAAAAGCTGAAATCTGATGGCTAGATAGAGCCAAGGGAGAGAGCGCTTTCTAAGACTGAGGTTTGCCCAGCTTAATTGCTGTGTATTTACTATACACATCAGTAACTGACCAGTGTATAGATACAAATTCTCACAGCCACGCAGTTACTACTCTCAAGATACCTGCTCCAAGAAAATGGCTACAAATGTTCAGAGAATGTGTTTAGTCCAGAGGCAAAGAAAAAATGCCCAAAGTATTTGGAGTTGGGAACAGGGTACCTAGGATATTTTCACAGAAGATGAGAGAAAAAGTGAGAACAGTTAACCTTACACTGGTGTTTGTTTTTAATACAAGCAGTACAGTGCAGTCGGGGCAAGTTTTTAGAGCTGCCTAAAAAATGCTTAACTCCAGGTTCATTGTTTTATTTATAGTAATAACTTACAAATCCAACACAGAAAACAGAGTGAGCTATGAATTATCTGGGTAACTGACAACTGTCCTATTTATTTTAAAAAATTCCTAAAAGTGCACAAGAGTGGAACATGATCTTATAACCATTTCTTGTTTAACATTATAGTATATATATTATATACACACACACAGTCCATAAAATATAACTAAGTCTAAACTGAAACTAGAAATAAAAAATTAAATCTGAAAACTGGCAAAGCCATTGAAAAGTGACAAACCTGATAGATTACGACCTTAAATTTCAAGTGCCTCTAAAAAAACAAGGCCACTAAAAATTACCTGTTTTTACTAAAGGACTAAATCTAAGTAGTTATTGAATAAATCATTTCTGAAGTCTTTTGGAAATTGGAGGGTAATGAACTAAGCATATCAACTTTTTACTTAACCTAGTCTCCTGACCTTGCTCTGAATACCACGAATTCCATTCCATCCAAATTTATGAATCACCATTGACGAGGACTATAAATTCTCTTACTGGAGCTTTTGAAGTTTCTTTTTTCATCTGAAATGTTCAGACAGACTTTTTCTGAGCTCAGATGATTAGGTTTAGTCTCTTCTTGGGTGCAAGTCTCTCAGGCTGAGGGGTACTCTAAACTGTCATGCTGCTGCTATATTTATTTATTTTCTTTTATTTTTTAAAAGATTTTACTTAATTATTTTCAAAGAGAGGGGAAGGGAAGGAGAAAGAGAGGGAGAGAAACATCAATGTGTGGTTGCCTCTCACATGGCCCCCACTGGGGACCTGGCCCGCAACCCAGGCTTGTGCCCTGACTGGGAATCAAACTGGTGACCCTTTGGTTCGCATCCCGCACTCAATCCACTGAGCTACACCAGCCAGGATGTTTTTTGCTATATTTAATCTGTGAAGAACATCAAATGTACATCCATGCTTGAGTAAGTACTGAGACACCCCTCAAAACCAGACATGGATTATCTTTTATTATTGATCTGAGTTCTCCTCCATTAGCACAAATAAATGAGAATTATATAATGCAATAAATGGACAATATTCCCAATTACAAAGCAGTATTAAATGAAGGCAAAGAAGAAATATTTGAATGTTTTCAAACAATAACTGGTTCAGTAACAAAGACCTGATTTTCTCCATCATTAGCACTGAAGTTTGTTTTTGGCCTTACAGTCATTCTCCTTAATCACCTTCCAAAGTAAAGCCAAGTTCATTTTAATATAAATGATGTAAAATGTCTGCACAAATTAAGATTAACCTACATGTCATAATCAGAGCTTTTTAAAAAAATTCACATTTATATGAACACATTCATGATTCACGTGCACTTAGTTACACAGATGACAATATAGCCATCTTCTAGAAGAAAATTCACCTGCCCCCCCACCAAAAATACCCTAAGGCAGAGAGTCCTGAAAGCCCAACTCAGCCTACCACTTGTTTTTGTAAATAAAGTTTACTGCACTACAGCCTCGCTCTTTTTGTCTGTATTATCTGTGGCTGCAACAGAGACCACGTGGCTGGCAAAACCTTACATATTTATCTGGTCCTTTACACAAAGTTTGCCAACCCCTGGCCCAAGGCAATGGTCCATGACCAAGAGTCTCCATTAAAAATCACTTGGGCCCTGGCTGGTGTAGCTCAGTGGACTGACCGCGGGCCTGAGAACCAAAGGGTCAGCAGTTGGATCCCCAGTCAGGGCACATGCCTGGGTTGTGGGCCAGGTCCCCAGTAGGGGGCGCACGAGAGGGAACCACACATTGATGTTTCTCTCCCTCTCTTTCTCCCTCCCTTCCCCTCTCTCTAAAAATAAGTAAATAAAATCTTTTAAAAAATCACTTGGGAATCTTTTTCAAAAGTTACCCGTCTGTAATCCCCTATCCCCCCTTTCTGACTTCCTAGTTGGTCAGGTACCACTGCTTAATTAGTAGCACAGTAGTCAGTCGCCTGGCATTTTCTGCTCCTTTGTACGCAGTTAGCAGTGCTAGCAATCTGCACACTGTGGGTGCTCCATTTTGTCCTTACTGAATGCTAAATGAGCCACACATTCTACTTTAAATAGCGCTGGCATTTAATACTTAATACTTTAACCACTTCCTCCTCCCTGAAACTCTTCCCCCTTTGACTTCTACGGCATCGCTTTCCCAGTGGAACACATTTCAAACATCACTTTCTACGAAGCCTTCTGCCTTCTCGGGTAGAATTAACTAATTATGGCCCTCTTTCCCAGGTCTCCTGTGCCATTCTTTACATACTTCTAAAGCTAAACTATATATATTCATGGTTGCACCCAAAGTATTCCCATTTGTGCTTGGTACAAAGTAGACAGTCAATTGAGTATCTGAAAAATGGACAGGTAGATGAACTCCAGACTCTAGATGGAGGCCTTGACAAATATATATAATGCCTATGTAAACACAAAAATAACATCATACTGGGTTAGTGAAAGCTGAAGAAACAAAAACCCTCCCGTTTGAGGCATACACAGCTCTCCACCATCCTGAACAAATGACTCACCTGATTGTCCCCTCTAGATTTCTCTCCTTCCTTGTCAAACTGCTGGAGCTGCAAACACTAAGACACTGATTAACCAAATCAGGAATTTTAGGCTATCCCACCACTTCCCTGGTCAATTTACACCTAGCTCATTAAGGCTCCTAATATTGTCCAATTGAAGTTCTTCTCTTTCAAATTCAACCAACAATTAATGAGCGCCCATTTATTAGAACACTACTGAACAAATTAGACATCAAGCACTGTGCCGAGTGTTTTCCATGCATCATCCACACTGAATCCCATGCTAAGCAAACATAACATAGTCTCTCCTCCCCCGGAGTTCACAATAGGGTGGGGAGGAAGGGCTTGCACATGTGTAACCAATACAATTCCTAGTGTGTTAAAACTTTGTGATAGAGCTGCAGGCTGGGTAGGACTCAAGAACAGATAAAACTAAGAGGCATCTAGCAGATGAGTAAAATCAGTACACACGCAGCAGTAGAGACAAGTAAAGGATGCTGGGAAACTGAGAGGAGAGGGAACGAGAATGAGATAAGGAATGAAACAGGTGAGTTCAGATACAACTTCTGAGCCCTGACCAGTGTGGCTCAGTTGGTTGCGAATCATCTCGCAAGAAAAAAGGTCACCAGTTCGATTCCTAGTCAGGGCACATGCCTGGTGGGGGCGCATACAAGAGACAACTGGTCAATGTTTCTCTCCTTCTCTCTAAAAAGAAATAAAATCTTTTTTTAAAAAAAGATATGACTTCTGAGGCCTCTGGATATTGTTGGATATTATATTTCATGCAGTAAGGACTTAGTAAATATTTTTGTTTTAAAGATTTTATTTATTTACCTTTAGAGAGAGGGGAAAGGAGGGAAACAGAGAGGAAGAGAAACATGAATGTATGGTTGCCTCTCACCTGCTCCCCCTCCCCCAGGGACCTGGCCCACAACCCAGGCATGTGCCCTGGCTAGGGATTGAACCGATGACCCCTTGGTTCGCAGCCTGTGCTCAATCCACTGAGCTACACCAGCCAGGGTTTATTAAATGTTTTGAGTCAGAGAGTGACATTAGATTTTAAAAATAGAGATCAAATAATTGCCAGCAGTATTTTGGAAGGATGGGAAGAGGAAGACTGAGTATAGGATACCATTAAAAAGGAAAAGACATCCTAGAAATATAATCAAGTGACTGATGAGGAAGTAGAAAGCACTGAAGGTAAAGGATTCAGAAAGAGAATCAGGTTTCAGGGTGGGATATAATATTAGTTTAGACAGATTGAGTTTAAGATGCCTGCAGGACAACGATGTATACCAGACAAATATGCTGCTGTTACATTTCATCCTCTACAGTGACTACTGTATATCACTCCTGAAAAATCACGCATTGCCCTGCCCCATCCCCTCCTAGTCAAGTTGAAATTCCTGTTTAATGTTTAAAGACCCTGCAATCACCCAACATTACTCAAAACTAATCCACTACTGCCAGTCTCTCAATGACCCATTCTAGTAAAACTAATCTGTTTCCTGGACTCATTCCTTTTTTTTTTTTAACCTTGCCGTCTCCAGGAAGCAGTCTTAATTACCTAAATAGGCAAGACTCTTCACTCACAGAAGAATTAAAAAAGTGTATACTATAAATTGTCATATATGCAGATTCACGGCATGCCCAATATCTACAACACCAACTCTCAAAATCAGACATCCTTTTGCTCTGGGGTGCGCCAAGCACTCCATTGGTAGTGAGTAAGTAACAGTAAAGACTATATAATTGGTCTCGCTATTTTCAGACTACAAAAAAATACCTTGAGAGTAACAGAGAATCATAATATTCTTATTTAGTATGCATACAGGAATTTTATCCTAAAAACAGCAAGATAATGCTAGTAACAGAATATATTAATAGGAGTCTGATTATGTCCTAAATGAGGTACTATGTCCACCTTTATTTGAAAACTGCTAAGCTTTAATCATGACATTTTTAAATGTGATTTTTGATTAGGTACCCTAAAGGGCAGTCTAGTATAACCTTATAATTATAATTAATGAGAACTCTGACTTTGCAGTTAACTGGCTCTGAATTCAAATTCCAGCTCTGCCACTTACTAGCTATGTAACAAGCCAGGTTACTTAACTTCTCTGAACCTCAGTTTCCTCACCTATAAACTGAGAATGAATAACTTCCTATCTCATGGTGTGATTGAGATTAAATAGGATCATCTATTTAAAGTGCTATCCCAGTCCCAAACACATATGAAGTGTTCAATAAACGTTAGCTATTTCTAATATTGAAAAAAGCAGGAAAAATATTCAGAGGATTTTTTTCTTTTTTTTTTTTAAGATTTTACTTATTTTTAGAGAGAGGGGCAGGGAGGGAGAAAGAGAGAGAGAGAAAGAGCAATGTATGGTTGCCTCTCACATGGCCCTCACTGGGGACCTGGCCCACAACCCAGGCATGTGCCCTGACTGGGAATCGAACTGGGACCCTCTGGTTCCCAGCCCACGCTCAATCCATTGAGCTACACCAGCCAGGGCCAGAGAATTTCTTAATACATGTGAGCAAAATTTAATTTGAAAAGAGGAAAGTTTAGGAGTGACCTAAGGATAGTCAGGAGATATATTAAGAATTTTTCAATAAGAAGAAACCAAACACTTCCTTGAATGGAAACAGACAGACCTAGAATAAATGGCTTTAAATTAAGCAAGATACTTGAGTTTTACAGAAGGATGAAGTTTTCAACTCTGACTTGTGTTATCTAATACAGGTCTTGTTTCACATTGCTTGCATTAGAATCGCAATTTCTTGATATCTTTAAGAACAGGGGAGACAAAAATCTTATGTTGTATGCAGTCTGAACTAAGGGTAAGGAAAAAAAAAAGGCCTTTTGAGCTCCTTCTGTTCTTGGAGTCTGTGATATGTCTGACACAGGTACCAATTAGAACAGTAACTATCTACCCTGGCTGGTGTGGCTCAGTGGATTGAGTGCCAGACTGCAAATCAAATGGTCATCAGGTCGATTCCCAGTCAGGGCACATGCCTGGGTAGTGGGCCAGGTCCCCAGTAGGGGGCGCTTGAAAGGCAGCCACACATTGATGTTTCTCTCCCTCTCTTCCCCTCTTTCTAAAAATAAATAAAATCTTACAAAAAAAAAAGAGTAGTAACTATCCGATGCAGATACTCTTCATGATCTCACCATGATCTTCATCCAGAGAGAGTATGTTCTTCAAATATACTCCTTTCAAGTGTCTCCTCAAACGAAATGAAAATAGCAATACTCATAATTTTACTTGGAAATTTGCATTTCTTGGCTAGGTGGCTGGAGAATAAGAGTAGTTGGTACAGATGTGGTGTCTCCGTATGGCTTCAACAGGAACTGGAAACCATTCTGGAAATATATTATGTCTTAACTACAAAAACAGAGTCTCAATTATAAAAACCTTAGTACTTCAGTAAATTTCTCCCAGTCCCCCTTGGTGCTACATACCGTATTTTGCTGTGTATAATGACTGCATACTATGGGCTAGGAACTCTGTGTATGAAGCACACAAAAATGTGGGTGCACCTTATACACGGGAGTGCATTACACACGACAACAGATGGGTAAAAGTGATGTAAGAGAGATGAATATATTCATCTGAAATGGCTTTTCCTCCCCTCATCCTTGTGGCTGACATGAAAATCTTGGAAAATTGCCTGTGGCAGCAAGAACATAGAAACTACACACTGGCACCCACCCCGCCCCCCCGCTCTACTGCAACCTCCCATCCTCTCAAGACTGACCCATCTGGCCACCTATTAGCTTTCACCTCATGCCCCAGTCTCTCCTCTCTATGCTTTTCTTCGGGGCAAGTGAGAATCTCCGGAGCCAGCACCAGGTACAGACTAGAACCTGTCTTGAAAGCACCCAGGGACTTGCGCTCCTGTTTTTTATTATTTTCAGTGGGTATTCATGATCTGCTTTTCACCTAGAAATCTAGATAAACAGGAGCCAGGGCAAACAGGTTTGCAGGATAAAATGTGTTAAAACCTCAATTAGGGAAACTGATTATCTAGTTTATATGTTGTTTATCTACCTACATGAAGCTCTTCACTTTTCTCTCCCTTCCTATTTGATTTATGGCCTTTTATTACTTAGACAAATCTACACAGGGGAAAGTAAAAAAGAAAACTAAAATCTGATATTTTGGTTACCTAATAGTACTTCATATAAAAATGATATAATAGAAGGAGCAAAACTAAAGGCTAAAAGGGGACTTCAATATTATTTCAATGTTAAACATATAAATGCTACTCTAATCCTATCCGTTATGTAAGTTATTTAAATTCTGACATTTTGGGAGAAGGAAAAGGAGCAAAATTATATACCCAGGCTCAAAATTCTGCCACTATTCTTCAATACCAGATGCCCACAGCCTCAGCATGACTTCAAACCACCTTCCCTAAGGTAACTTTTTGTATGTTTTACAGCACTTTTTAGTCACACACCACCGCTATTTAGTAAGCAATGATACAGCATTATTTGTGTACCATTGGTGAAAAGACAAATAAGTTGATGACTTGTCTAAAATTACATAATGTCTGTGGCACAATTATTTAAAAAACAGGCTCCATGACTTCCCAGCCCAGCATGCTTTTCATTAGCCTACAATAATATTAGCACAATGTGATTATTATTTACAAGTCATACCTGCAATGGTGGCTACTATTTATCAAGTCCTGACTACACTCCAGGCACTATGCTCACTTCTGTATAGTCTTTCTTTAAATTGTCACAATATCCCTGTGAGGCAAATACTGTTGCTATCTCCTTTCGGCAGGTGACGAAAACATGGCGTAGAGAAGTAAATAACTTGCCCAGGGTCACCAAGCTAGTAAGTGACAAAGCTGGGATTCAAATCCAAGTCTGTTACTATAGCTTGCGGTCCTCACCTCCAATATTGCTCCACTCCCTAGATCAAGGAACAAGTTGTTATGTATAGCTCAATACACTTGAGGGGAAAAAAAATCAACTGCCTACACTAGACCATAAAAAATTAATCAAAAAAACGTATAATAGTGAAATCTGTAAAAAGTTCTAATGCTTCCTTCACATACAGTCCAGATAGATTAAGTCTCCACTGAATTTAGCGACACTGCCAGATGTATACTGCTGCCTCACGCAAAACGAGGCACTGCATTTGTTAATATTGTACCATTAGGGACCAAAACTGCTCCTGTTCTGACTAGAGCAGCATGTCAAGTGACAAAAATTCTAACAAGTCAGGATGCAGAAGCACTTTCTAGGCATACTTATAGTGCCAAGGAAAAAATAACGGGGTGATAAGGCTTACAGTACAACCACTTTCAAGTAAATAGCATTCTTTCTTTATATCTGAATTTGTTCTAAAGGATAAGGAAATAAAAACATGCTGTTCTGGTTCTCAAGTCAGGAAGCCACAGTAACATGAAATCTAAAGCCATATTTAAAGAAATAAAAATCACATTAAAAATGGAGAGTTCTATTGCTACCTACAGTTTTGGGGGTGGGGAGATAAACATTTTCAGTTAAGGTTTCATTACAACAAAACAGCCCACTTCTAAATTCCCATTTGTGCCAATACTGAGTTTAGGGTTTGAGACTATTTATCTTAAAGCAAATCTCAAATGTTATCCTTGAGTTTCTTTATACTGTTTTTTTCCCTAATACTAGAAGACTGACTACTTTTCAAAATACATTATTTCCTGATCATCAACACGATAGCCCCCTCTTCCACCCAACTCTTTGTGAAATGAGACTATGAACACAAGATAAATGTTCTGTCAAACCCATCTTTAAAATAATGTAACACTTCATAGTGAAGCTCCTTAAGGTACATTTACAGATGTAATTCAATAAGGAAATCAAAGGAGAAAAATAACCAAATGAAAAAAAAAAAACCTGTTTCAATGTAAACCATAATGTATTATAAGTATTACCTGAGATGTCACTACTTTTCTAATAGAGCAATACCATAGTACATTGTGAACTCATTTCTGGTAGTAAATATAGTTATAGGAACATTATTACTCTAGCATAGTTTCAGAAAAACTGTAAAACTAACCTAAAGTTATCCAAAGTCATCAATGCTGTGCTATATACCTGAACCACAGTACAATACTTGGGTCAGCAACTGCTAACATTTTCCTGTTGAAAGGGTACTGTCATCTTCATTTGTAATGGCAACTACTCTAATTATGAACATATACTTAAATGAAGACTTTAACAAATGATATATTCGAATCAAGCAAATTGCTTGCTTTCTAAGTCAATATCTAAGTCAATCTCCAAGATGATTTTAATTCTTTTTGAAAAAAAGGTTTGAATAATATAAATGGTGATTCACTTTTGAAATTTTTATTTATTAATTTGAGAGAGAGAGAGAGAGAGAGAGAAAGAGAGAGAGAGATTTGTTGTTCCACTTATTTATGCTTTCACTGTACGTGCCCTGATTGGGGATCAAACTCACAACCTTGGCATATAGGGATGATGCTCTAACCAAGTGAGCTACCTGACCAGGGCTGATTCGCTCCTTTTTTGCATTTGCTATTTTTAATTAAATTTATTGGGGTGATAGTGGTTAATAACATTATATAGTTTCAAGCGATTACTCTTCTTTTGTTGTTGTTGTTGATCGGTAAAGTTAAATCCAGCCTTGGAATTTGCTGATTTAGGGTGAGAAAAAAGACTGTAATTTAAAATTATATTCAGTTAATGAGGTTCTATACCGTAAAACAAGAAATTGCTTCCTTAATGAGCTTAAAAGAAATTTTATTCTCAAGAGGCAGAAATACCAACTTACCAGCTTTGTGCCTCTTTTAATTTCTTTTTGGACATCTTCAATAGAAAATCCACCAAGACTTTCATTATCAGAGTGTGATGATACCAAAGCAGATGAAAAGAGCTATAAAATATATTTTAAAAACATAAGGTTCATACATAAAGAAATTACAGTGAAACAGTAAGATGTTAAATTTAAAAGAAAATATTCTTGTAAAGATGGCATAGTATTAGTGAAAAACCATTTCTCAAAATTTAACTGATTGCTTTTCTTTTTTTAGGGTTCAGGACTATTCATTACGATTCTCACAGGTCTCTCAGTTGCTGCGTTGTACTTACCATGCACTTATGGTGTGCTGCCACCTTCTGGTTTTCAGATATTAGCAACTGTCCACATTCCTTGTCTCTATTTGACTTACAAAAGCCACATTTGCGCTGTCTTGTAGGAACTTTTTTCTGTTCAACTGAGCTTGACATGATTTTTAAATTACCTTTAGAATGTCACTTTATAAGTCTCAAGAAATGCTACAGAGAATAAGAAAGGCAACAAAATGGTTAATTTCACGTAAAATCAGGTTATACACAGTCATGTAAGTTGTTTGATACCTGCGTTAAGTTTTAACATATACAAATTAAATGGCTTTTTAGTGTAGATAAATCAATATTAAAACTTCAGATGCCTTCATAATTAAAAAATGTATTTATGTATCACTTAATGAGGTAGTTGAGAAAAATCAACCTACTCTCAAATTAGGGAATACGTGAAATAATTAGAAATTATTGTGCATGGGTAGGTAAAAAATGCACAATGTGTGATGTTAAGTTCATCATCTGCTAACATAATTAATGCAACATATTTTTCATATTTAGCTAGATCCCCTTCAAGGTAACAAAGAATTATTTATGTAAGAGAAGAGCAAAAAGTAGTAAGATAACTACGCAATACCCAGAATGCACAGAATTCTATAATTGTATGATTCCTTAAAGGTTACATTTGATAAACAAAAAAAAAAGGAGAAATAAATTTACTTACGATGACTTTGAAACTCTTACTTTTAAACCAGAATTCTCAAGTTAAAAACATCATATACATGTATTTAATAATTTAATTTTTGCTACTGTATTCTGTTTTCAAATAGAGAAAAAATTAGGCTTACAGCAGTCTATGCAAAAACACAAACTTTAGGAACCAATTATTTATAAAAACAACTGTATTATCTGACTCAGATTTACTTCAAAAGTCTGTTTATTAAAGTTACAAACTAACAGTACTATTCGAAATATGGTAACTGTCATACTTAAATTAGTAACATTGTATAAGGTAGGAAATATTTCTGAATGAGTCTGAAATTCAGTCAAACTATAATTATAGGTAGGATAGCCAAACAAAAAAGGGAAGGAAAGTTCTAACGTGGAAGGTTCCAGAGGTAGATTATCAAGCTCAACGTGGATTCTTCATAAGTATCTAAGCAAATGTAAAATCAGTTATTTGACTTGTGTTGTTTTTCCAAATCAACAGAACTAAGCAGTTTAGGACCCAGGCTGCTACAAAATAAATCAACATGAATAAAATCTCAAAGTTTTGTCTTAAAATTTAAAATTTTATTTTCATTTTTCTATATATTTTAATGTTTTGATAAAACTATGTTAAAAAAAATAGACTCACTAACACTACATTGTAGCTTTCTGGGATGTACTTGTCTGCCAACAACAGTAGCAACTGGATGCCAGCAAAGTGGTGCCTACAAACCATTCAGCCCTTGACAATGTAACAATGCAGATACTTAATAAGAATTTAAAGTGAAGCCACAAAGAAACAGTTTTTAGCAATTTACATCTAGATTTTTCTTCTGAACAAAACTTCACGGGCCCTGACAGTCTCTGCATTGATGGCTTTAACAAAGTTTTAATGCTATCTACAATTTTAAATACCCCTGTCTTCCAAATGGCATCAGATGGTACTGTATTCATAGCACTGGCTATAAACCCTGAAACTGATTGAAAACAGGCAGCAAATACTTTTAGGATTAAAGAAAAAAAAAGGATGTAACAGAGAAACAAAAGAAACAAAAGGGGAAGTGCGTTTGCATTTGCTCAGGCAAATGTGTTCAGTTGCTTTATCAAGAATATAGCTGCCAAAATCTTTAGAATTAAGTATGCAAAACACCAAAATTCATAAATAGCACCAAAAGTTGTTATTTGTGTTCTAAAGTAGCTTTTTTTATTCCTACGCAATACCAGCCCTATGAAACAACTGTACTATATTCAGCATTTTCCCTGGTCATCCTTGTCCAGTGGAAGGGATGGCACATTATGCATCTCATCTGTACAGACATCTTTAATGTGTTATTTCTATACAATGCTAGCTCGCATAGGCCATAAAAATGGCTTAAAATAAAGAAAATTCCTAAAGTAGAAAATGTAATTAATTCCGAAAATGGCACCCCCTAAATTTTATTCATATTGAATTCTGTCTCTTTCAATTCGTAAACAGGTAAATTGCTCATCCTCATTTTGAGAACCTGCTTTTCTAGCTATCAAAGACCCCGAAATCTAAAAGAGAAAAAAGGTACACTGTATTTTGCACTTAAAGCTATTTTAGTGTATTTTTCCTGCAATCTGTTTAAATATAATCAGTAAAGTGAACAGAAAGACACAAAAGTGCACAAAAGCAATTAAAAACTTTCCCCAATGTGCAATGACTAAATGGATTTTTCCACTAAAATTCAAATAATGCATCTGTGCACATCTTGCAAATTTTTTTTACAGCCTCCTTGTAAAACACGAAGTGGAGAACATCATGGAAACAATGAGTCCTAGCAAAACTGTCTTTATCATAAAAATACAGATTGTTATCTAATGCTGTCACAGTTGTGGTCTCTAGTTAAGGAGAATAAGAGCATTCCAGGACCAATTTAAGGGGTTCATAATAATCCACGTAGGTATATGGCATTTTAATTTTAGTGTAAAAGGTTTTTCAGGGCATGCACAGATCAAAGTTTGATGCTTTCACCTAATAATGAAACCTTTTGCACAAAAGAAACAGAACATTACAGATGTTATAAAGCAGAAATAAAGATGGAAAGGTAACAGCGGTGAAAAACCAATTAAATGTCTGAAAAAAGAAAAGCCCGATTAGTTAAGCTGAAACAATTCATGCGTTTCTGATTTTCCAAGACGCTATGAGGCACCAATGTCGAGATAACCTGAAACATCAAGGAGAGGATTCAAGAGCCAACTCGAGAGCTCATTCAATGCCTGGTATCTGAAGGACCATTTTTCACAGGAAAACAAAACAAAAACTGCAGTTCCGGAAGATCAAACAATTCCACACGCAAGCAACTTGAAATATGCAGATCAAAATATATGTGATCCGAACAGAAGCAGTATTTATGTGAGGAAAGTTACAGTGGAGAGAAATGAACGAATAAGAGATGAACCGGAAGGGCACCTGAATTTGGTTGCACGATATTACATGCTTCGCATTGCTTTTTTGCGGTTATTCAAAAGGAAACTGAAGGAATTTTCCAGTTGTTTCAAACCTCAGGGTAGAGAAATAATTTAATCTGTATGAATAGGAACTGATATTAAGCCCGTAAGATGATGAAAAGGAAGGGTTTTTCAATTACTAAAGGATTTTTCAACTTCCACGCAGAATATCGAAAGGAACAAATTTCCAAAGAACGCCGTGCTCTTCGTCCATATAATAAAGGATAGTACACATAGCGTACCGGATTCTCTCCGTTATTTATTCAATACACACTAGACTCCAAGATCGCCCTCTAATCTAGCGGTAGATAAACTCGCAAAAGTATCTTCCTCTAAAGCACTTTAGCAGGTTCCTTTCGGTCGTAAAGTCAGGGTCCCGTAATTGTCCTATTCCAATCCTCCGGAATCCAGAAAAATATCATCCTACCACTTTTTTTAACCCTCCTCCCGTTAGAGTTCGCCCTCTAAGTCTCCGTTTCATCCGTACGTCCCCCGACCCTGGAGCTTTTCCTCTTTCCATAAGGCGAACCCTCTTCCCATCCTAACAATTCTTCCTCTTACTCTTCCCAAACTGGGAGTCTCCTTCCTTCCCAAATATGTACTAAGCAATGGCAAAGACTAAAAATTCCCAGTAATTTTTCCTCCCTAAATGTTGCGCCCCCTCCCCCGAAGTCCAGGCTTAAGCCTAACGTCTTCCTTGGCTTCTCTAAAGCACTTTTCTCAGCAGCCTCTTAACGAAGCGCCTTCAATGAGCGGCGCTTCTGGGGTCCCCGACAATAAAGCGAGACCACCAAGAGTCCCCCTTAACAACGGGCAGGGGCGGCGGCCTGGCCACCGCCATCCTCCTTGTCTTCTCCCGCCAGATAGAAAATGGGGGGGCCCCAGGGTACTGTGGGGACTCACCAGCGGGGCCCGGAGGCAAACGGCAGGAGAAAAGCGCCAATGAGGCGAAAGAGAAAGAAGTCGGTCTCGGTTCTCCAGCAGCGCCTGAGAGCGGGGCTCTGTCGCCGGAGGTTGTTTCCTTTCATTCGAGGAGACGGGCTCGCGGAGCGCCCTTACGTCGCCCCCCCTCTCACGCAACGACTCACAGGGCGTTAATACGCCCGAATGCGCCGCAGGTCCTGATTGGCTGCAAAGAAGGGACTGCTGAAGCCGGGGAGCCAGGGCGCCTGTGCAAATGCCGCCCCCAGTTTGGATCGGGGCGACGGGCCCCGCCTCCTGCTCGCGCGTGTACCTTCTATTCTCCGCTCCGTCGCTCAGCCAAGTGTTTGCGGGCAGGATCCGACGACACACAGAAAGATTCGAAGCTATAGCTGTGGGTTGGGCTGAGAAGAATCGGGGTTGGGACTAGAAACCGTTCTTTAGGGGTGCTGGGTAACCAGTTTTCAACAGTGATTTATATGGGTAGGCCTTATCCCTTGCACTTGTTCACTGAGGCCTTTTCACATCCATTCTTTCATTGTACTCTCGTGGCATCCCTTTCAGATCCTCCGTTCTCTCATTTTACTGCCGGGAAGGACTGACAAGCTCGTAGTGCACTCAGTCTGCCTGGATCTCAGTCCTTGGGCGAATCATTTTAACCTCTGTACCTTAATTTTTTAGTCTTTAAAATGGGGATAAAAATAGTCACTAACGGATTTATTGTGCAGAAGAAATGAGATGATGCAAGTGTGTCCTGGCGTCCCTGCCATATAACAAGCCCTCTATAAATGCTGAGATTCTCGTACTCAGAAAAGATAAGTGATTTTCTTTAAAGCTGGCACAGGTAAACCAGACGCCTAAACGATGTATGAAGCCATACTGCTTGGATTTGCATCCCTGCTCCTGATTTCTAGCTCTATGACCTTGAGCAGGCTGCATTACCTCTTTCTCCTCAGTTTCAACACATCCAAATCTCCTAGGGTTGTTAAGAGAAATGATATGTAAATCACATAGAAGAATACTTGAGCATAGAGTACACCTTATGTAACGGTCACCTTTTATTCTTTTAATCTCGGCTCGGAGAGTACAAGCTGTGCTTTAAGGTGAGAAAAAATCCTAGCAAACAAATGAAAATTAAAGGTTCTTCAAGTACCTACTTTTCCTCTAAGAGGGGATGCGTGGGAGGAGGAGTGGACTTCCATTGTTCTGATAAAATCCTGTTTCTTTTGTTACAATTTCCCCTGCACTGTCAACCTTAAATTGTAATCCTCAAGAAAACAGTAACCATCTTGCTGTAAACTTGTATCCCATACAAACAGTACCTAATAAAAGTGGACACATCAGTCATTTAGCTGCATGGGACCCTTAGCCCGTTCATTCAAGCCCTATACCATGAAAGGGAGTGCCTGGATATTTACTAAAACCCACAACACGTATTCCAAACACTTACAGTGTATTTGAAAACAGCATCATTTTCCACCAGCTTTACACACTTACTGATGTGACAATGACGCTGATGATTGTGTAAGTGGCAAAATATACTGCCTATGCACTGTCATTGTTTTAGATCCCCCCACATGCCCACATTTTGCTATTTTTGACTCGTTCTATCATCCATGCATTCATTTCAACAAAATTTGATTCAATAAACATCTGCAAAACTACTAATTTCCAAACACAAGAGCGACAGACATTGACTCAATTCATGACCTTAAGCTCATGTTCTATAAAGGGACACAAGCAAGCAAACAAATACGCTATGACCTTTGCTGGGTGGTTCACTTGGTTAAAGCATTGTCCTGATACACCAAGGTTGTGGGTTCAGTACCCACTCAGGGACAATACAAGAATCAACCGATGAATGCATACATAAATGGAATAACAAATCTCCCCCCCCCCACCCCACTGTCTCTCACCCTCTCACTCTCATCAATTTTTAAAAATGTAAAATAACCAAATACAGTAGTAGGTTGTGATAAATGCTTCATTACAATTATTTGCCTGAAACAGACACCATCTGCCTATTATGAACAAAATACTATGCTAACGTACATCACACCCTGAATAAGACACAGCCTTTGCCCTCACCTCTTTACAGTCTAACAGGGAAAAGACAAATAGCTATCAGAGGAGATGGATTGCCGTAAGTGCCTTGAAAGTTTGAAAGGAAGTGCACAGAGTTCAGAGGAGAAAGAGAAGAGTGACTCCAGTTAGTTTCAGTCCCCAAGTCTGGTAGCCAGTTCCAATTAGCACAACTGATAAGATACAGCCTGTTATTTCAAGGGCTACAGAAAGGAGTCAGATTGAGATAACAGGCTCTTATCAATGCCTGAGGAGAGAAAAAAAAGATAATGCTGAGGATGTAGCACAGGATCTCTTAATCTCTTGTTGAGTCACCAGTACACTCCCACCAACACTCTTCCAGTCTTTTTTTTCAAGCTCTAGACCCCGCTTTTTGTACCTCATTCTCAGTAAACACCTTAACTTCCTCACTTATTTACAGTAGGGCCATCTAAGCTAAGCTGTACGAGGTCAGTCCAGAAAGCATCCAGCCACGTAATATGAAAAAATAGAGATATTCACTGAAGGAGATATAAGAAACACTGTCCATAGGACAGTGACACCGCAGTCTCCTTCAAAGTAGGCACCTTGAGACCTCATACAGTTCTCCCATCGCCATCAGCTGCCCCACCATATTTTCCTGAATCTCATTGATGGTCTGAAATCTCTTCCCTTCCAAAGGTGATTTTAGTTTGGGGAAAAGGCAGAAGACACAGGGCGCCAAATCTGGCCTGTAAGGGCACTGAGTCACCTGGGTGATTTGATGTTTTGCAAAAACACACAGCACAAGGCGTGATGCATGAGCAGGCGCATTGTCGTGATGAAGCTGCTGATCACCAGTTGCCCATAGCTGTGACCTTCTCAATCATCTGAGTAGTTTCTGCAGAGGAATGTTCAAGCTTAACGCAAAATTTGATACAGTTTCGTCAGTTTATTTGCAATCATTTTGAATGCAACAGCCACACAGTACACATGCTCACTCAAGGGGGCCCACAGCCTCCACTGACTAGTACAGCGAAGTCGTCATTGTTCACGAATGTTCATTCCGGTCCACTCTCCTTGGTTGGCAGGTTACATTGATGTCACACAAACTGTTCCCGTTATATCAACAATGGATGGACTTTTTCCAGACAGTCCTTGTATATTGTACACTTCTCTTCTTTTGCTTCCTTCAAGACTCAGGGAAATAGTTGTCCTTCTGCTCTTTAAAGCCAGAGCTGTGGTTTTAAATACCTTTTTTCTGTACTCTGGAGGAACCGATTTCCTACTTGTTCCCAGCTCCAGCAGCACAAATGGCCCAGCTCTTATTTGCCTTTGAGCACATAGGATTCCTCTACCTTCACTGCCAGACTGTATTCTTTGCTTCTGATTGCTCTCCCATCACTCTCATTCAGCAGGCATTTGCAGATATTTTCTGTATGCAAGGTATTATGCCAGACATTGGTGATTTGAAAAGGAATGAGACACATTTTCTGCCTTCAAAAAATTCTCAGTCTGAGGGAGAAAATCAGGTATTTCTAATGAGGAAGAAAACAGAATTTCATTCCAGTAGGTAAAATGTTGTAATAGAATTACATACCACAAGGATTGATGAACACTGTCCAGCAGAAGAGGAAATACATTCTTGGAAAGGAAATGTTTTGAGTTGGGTCTTGCAGGGCAGGTCCAGGCCCCCCAAAATCTGGATTCCATCTTCGTAACTTTTCTCCACCTTCATTCTTGATATGTCAGTTACATTGAACATTTTTGGGCTGTTTATTTGTTCTTAAATTTTCACCTTCCTCAATTTTTAACAAGGACCCTACCTTGGGCTCTTCTCTGGTTGTTATTTCAGTCTCTTTTGTCGGTTTCCCTTCTTCTCACTTTATAATGCTGGCTTTACTGTAGACCTAGTTTTAGACCCTCTGCTGCTCTATTGTTATTTCACCCCAGGAATTCTTAAACTGTGGAAGTGAGAATTACTTGAGAGGTTTGTTTAACATGCACATTTTGCTCCCCCATTCTAAATGTTTGGGTGCAGAAATCTCCCTTCTTAAACTGCCTAGCTATTCTGATGCATACTGCTCAAGACCACATATTAAGCAGCTGCCCTCCATTCTTTTTTGTAGGATTGATACAATCACTTGACTACACTGAATCCTGCAGACAACTGCTTAGCAACTGCATCTGCTCTTCTTAGATCAGCCTGTCCTTGAGCTTAAATCACTTAGTCCAGTACAAGCACATTCGTCCTCTCCAGCAACTACAAATTAATTCCTTTTTCCATCTTCAGTGTTTCTGTGTAAAATGCCGCTAGCATTTCTGCTCCTGCTTAGAGCAAAGGCTAAACCTACCTACATGCCTATGACCTCACTTACGGCACTAATCAACATCAGTGGCTCATTTATTTATCCTACAAGTATGTGTTAGATGAAAACAGGCAGGGTCCCTTTTGGTGACCCTGTGTGACAGAGACAAATCTTAATCAAGTAATCACATAAACAAATGTAAAATTACAGTTGCTAATTGAAAAACAAGTACTGTAAATGGCACTTAAATGGAACCAATGTCTATTTACATTTTGTACTTTGGATACATTTTAAATTTCCCATTCTTTATGTTTTAAGTGGATGGATTAAACATTTTAAATGTTTTTGTGACACAATCAAGTTCTATTTTTATGTGTGAGATGTTGCATAACACTCAACACCTGTGCTTGAGGCACTGGCCTTCCACTAACTAGCAGAGTGAACTTGTGCTATTCATTTGATTTCTCTGAGCCATTCATTTGATTTCTCTGAGCCTTAGTTTACGCATCAGTCAAGTGATGTTTTGGGGCACAAGAACACATAACGACATATGTAAATGGTTTTGCCCCAACAAATATAAGGCCACATTTTTTTTTGTACCCCTTAACTGCCATGACATCTGATAGATCTACCTGCTGGCTCCCAGCATTTGGCCCCTATGCTCTTCTACTTAGTTTTTGCAGTTTTTGTTTATTTTTACCTCCCGCTTACTATATGGGTGAGGTTTTGTAACATTCTTAACTCTGTCCAGCTACTCAGATACCTAACTGAAGATCTGGGGGCCCTGGAGGACTTTGTTGTTGATGTATCTCAATTTTTCTGAAGAGAGGGAGAGAAACAGTGGTTGCCTCTCACGTGGCCCCCACTGGGGACCTGGCCTGCAACCCAGGCATGTGCCCCTACTGGGAATCAAACCGGCGACCTCTTGGTTCCCAGCCCGTGCTCAATCCACTGAGCTACACCAGCCAGGGCCCTTGTTTAGCAATTTGAAGCTGGATATGATGCAAAAACTGACCAGAAAATGTAAAACTGTGGCAAGGGAAATGCTTTAGAGACACATGGACATCTCTAAAATGTTGTTTGTTGAATGTCTAATAAACCCAGAAACTGAACTCCATATTGATGGCAATACTGGACAAGTAATTAAACTTTATAGTGCTGGTGCTTGCAAAATAATAAGAGTTAACTGTCTTTGGACAATGTACTAAGCACCGTGCTAAGTACCTTATGTGCATTATCTTATTCAATCTTTACAACAGCCCCCTGAGGCAGGGAATATTATTAGTCTGATTTTTGCAGAGGAAGAGAGACTGTTGAGCAATTAAGTAACTTGCCCAAGGTCACACCCCTAGGAAGAGGAAGAACCTTGTAGCAAGTGTATATTTGTTTTGACCCCATTAGTCAAGCTCTTTATCACAATGCTAACTGACTCTTATTCTTATGTTTATGTGTTTTTTATCTGTCTCCATCAGGGCAGGAGCTTTGTTTTGTCCTGTTCACTGTTCTCTTCCCAGCCCAGAGAATTCTGTGCCTCCACTAGCGTAGGTATTCAATAAATATTTTTAAAGATCGTGGACAATGGAGAAGAGAACGTAATGAAGAATGGGAGAAGTGGAATTGGAATGGAATTAAATCATCTCAGGAATTTGTTAAGAACACAGCAGCTGGGCTCTACTACAGTGATTCTAGCATACATGGGAAATGGGGCCCAGCCACTATATTTTAAGCTCCCCAGGTAAGACTGTGATATACAAAAAAAAAAAAAAAAGTTTGAAAACCACTAACCTGCAGCCATCAAGTTGAAAACAAGGGGAAAAAAGTGTATCACTTGAGCATTTCATCAATCACATTTGAGTGCTTGAGAGCTTTCATTCTGATCAATATTATCCTCAGACATATGTTTTAGGAGGACACTTGCTTTAATAACTGGCTTTACCATTGGGTCCTGGATGATATTGAGCATCTTTGTTCCTCTTGGCTGTTGGCTGAAGAACACGATCAGACAGATCTCTCTAATTGCAATTGTTATAATAATAAATCTAAAAATTAGAGGAATTATATACATAGATAAAATTTGTAGGGTGCTAATATTCACAATGAGATATAATCTATACTGGAAGGCAAAAACCAAATGGCCTAGACACGACTGGTTTCAGGTTAACCTCTCAGTGCCTTCATTTCTTCATTTGTAAACTAAGGAAAATGGAAGTAATTTTTTCAAGGGTTTGTTGTTGTTACTGTTTATTTTTTCCTTCTTGCTCCACATTCTAAGTTCCTCAAAGGCAAAAATTGTCTTTTTTCTTCTTTTTATGATTTATTATGGTATAGTTAACATACAATATAGCACTAGTTTCGGGTGTAAAACACGTGATTTGACATTTATTCCATTTAAGAGTAGCTATTAAATATTTCCGGTTTTTCTGATATGTGGGATAAAGACAGAAGGCCTTTGTTTCTTTAGTCAAGCTGTTCTTCCTTCCTAAAACCCTCTTATAACTCTTTTGGACTAACAAGGACCTAGCGGCCTTCAAGAGTCAGTTCAGGTGTTAGCCCGGAGATTCTCAGAAGCTTTACCTTATCCTCTGATTGGGTGAAGCTCACCTCTGTTTTCACATACCCTGGCCAGACCTCTCTCATCATTTACCACCATTATATTGAAATTATATGTACTGCCCTGGCTGGTGTGGCTCAGTAGATTGAGTACTGGCCTGCGAACTAAGGGGTCGCCGGTTCCATTCCCAGTTGGGGCACATGCCTGGGTTGTGGGCTGAGTCCCTGGTGGGGGCCAGATGGAAGGAGGCCACATTGATGTTTCTCTGTCTCTCCTTTTGCGTCCCTTCCCTTGTCTCTAAAAATAAATATATAAAATCTTTTGAAAAAAGAAATTATATGCCTTTTTGTCTCTCCCGACAGTGAGCTTTGAGGGAAGAGAGACCATGTCTTATTTTTTTTCATATCCCAGGCACCTAGGACAGTGCCTGCCCAATAAATATTTGCTGAACTTACTCAAAGAAACGTGTCAGACACGTGTTACTACTGTTGGAAGACTTTTTCCTCTCTAAGATTGCTGTCTTGTACTGAGCCTTGGCTTCTGCACCTTTCGGTTACACTTAGAGACATGCAATGCAATTCAGCACTTAATTATATACTCTATGATGTATATCATTCTCTAATTGCTTCATATATTAGTCTGCCACTTATTTCCTCTTCCCTCAGGCACTAAGAAAATAAATGATTATGCATTGAAAGTGGATGGTCCTGCTGTAAGCCACACCCAGTTATCCGTCAACTCTGTTTATTAAATGCTGAGAGGATTGTGAATCTTACTATTATTCCCCAGAGGCAAATACAGATGAAAAAGTAGCATGATTTACTCTGAGTGCCCAGAACGGTACCTTCACATAGTAGGCACTCAGTTAAAATTTGTTGAATGAATAAATGACTTAGTGAAAAAGAGTAGTGTGCTTGGTTAGGTTAGAAATCGAGAGCTCTGGCTTCTAAAATGATATCTCTAATCTCATTTTGAAATTGAAAAGTCACTTCATCTTTCTGGAACATACTTTTATGTTCTGAAAAACATGATGGAATCAAGCTAGATGATCTTTAGTCTCTTCCAATTTAAAGTGCCATTTGAAATTTTCTCAAGAGTAAGTACGTACAGTAAACATCCCTTCAGGACAGCCCTCGCACAGTGCTGAGTTGAGTAGTCAGGGGGATAAATAGTTTAAAAGTCAGAACCATGATCCCCCATAATCACCGCAAGCCAATTTTTAAACATTTTTTAAATCCTCACCCAAGTATATATTTATTGATTTTAGAGAGAGACAGGAAGGGAGGAGAAGGAGGGAAGGAGAGAGGGAGAGAGATTGAGAGAGAGACAGAGAGAATATGTGAGAGAGAAACATCCATTGGTTGCCTCCCAGACATGCCCCAGCAGTGGAATGAGCCCACAACCTAGGCATGTGCCCTGACTGTGAATGAAACCCACAAACTTTTGGTGTATGGGAGGACACTGCAATGAACTGAACCACCCACAAGGGCTAAATCGTTTTTTTAAAGCACAACCAATGGACACCAAACTCTGCCATGAGACATGCCTTATCTCTAAAAATGGGATGTGAAGGAAAAGGAGGTGAAAACCTGAAAAATCCTGTTGAATTGTTGCATTTCAAAATCTTTAAAAAATTATGATTTGATATCTTAATTTAGGCTCCAGTTGCCAATCAAGTACTTTCATTAATACAAGTGAAAACTTGAGGGCATGCAAAGTACAATTGATATTAGGCCCTGTTCTCTCTCTTCTCTGGTAATCAGCCACATCAGTCACTTCATTTACCACCTACTGGGATAGATAACACACTCACTTTTGTCTCTAGTCAACATACCTCTTCTGAATTCTAGGACCGTGTATCCAGCTGCCTATTTAAAGTTTCTTTTTCATCTTAAAGGCATCTCAAATTCACTGTCTTACACAGAACTCAGGATCTTCTCCTTATAAACGTGATACCAGCCCACTGCCATATTTTGCTGTGTACAATGCACACTTTTTTTGCACAAGTTTTTAAGGGAAAAAAAGGATGTGCATTATAATGGATAGTATTAATTCTCTTTTATATAAATGTTTTTAATTCTTTTATTTATGCTTATGTGTTAAAAGTATAACTCTAGAAAGCAACAATGATACCTATATGCAAAATAATACCCTGGAATTCAATAATAGGCTTTGTTTCTAAATATAAATAAATAAGTAATTGAATTAAAATATCCACAAAAGTTTTTTTCCTGAAATTTTGGGTGCACACTATACACAGAAGCACATTATATGTGGCAAAATACAGTATTTGTTGACTCACTGAATGGCACCTCTATGACCCAGTTTTGCAGGCCAGCAATCATGGAGTCATCCTTGACATCACTCTCTATTTTACTCCACCCAATCATCTTCACTCTATCATTAATCACAGTAATTTTGCCTCCTAATTATTTCTAAAATCAGTTCATTTTTATTATCTCCACCATTTCTACCATCTCTAATCTAGAACTTCTACTAGCTTACTGGCTTGCCTATCTGATTCAATTTTCCCCTCATCCGATCTAGTCTCCACACTTTTGCAAGCATCGTTAATTCATTTATTCATCAAAAATATTTATTTAGTGCCTATGATGTGCCAAACACAGGGAATACAGCAGGGAACAAAACAAACAAAAATACCTATTTCATGGAGTTTACATTTTAGTGAAAGAGACACACTGAAAGTAATATGTAAAATACATAGTATGGGAGACTTACTTCCAGCATGATGAATTAAGGAGGTTAACACATCTCCCCCAAATGCAACTGGAAAGCTGGACAAAACTGTCAAAAACAATCCTGTCAGCGCTCCGGAAAGGTGCTAAAGGCATAACAGGGTGACCGATTATCCTTATTTCCTTGATACTGAGCCAGTTTTAGCACTAGAAGTCCTGCACCTCAGAAAATTCCTTCCCAGGATTGGAAGAAACAGTTTTCAGCAACAGTTGTTCATGTCTGGGGAAAAGGTACCAAACCCATAATGTGGTTCCAAAAATAGGGGCTGAACATAATGCTGTTTTCAGTGTCCAATGGATACGGTATTGCTTATCTATCTATCATCACTGTTGTTGTTTTTAATCCTGACCACTGATGGCTTGCAGCTCCCAATAACAGATCATCTGTTGTTGCATCACTAGGTGGGGGTGGGCAACTTTACGTTTGCAATGTAAGTGCATTGCAAGCATGATTTGTAACATTCTATCTCTAACTTTGCCTGCGGATTAGTTGTTGCGAGTAGTATGAAGATAGTGCTACATGAATTTTTAACATAATGAATATGGTGACTAGATGTTCTAAGTGTTTAAAGAAAATGAGAAGGGTTGCAATAATAACTGCGCCCTGACCCAGAAGTCACCAAAAAAGAAAACTGAAAGATCTTGTTATTTCAATGACAGATGCAAGGACACGTATAACTGGATTAGGGAAGTAACAACCAAATCAGAACATACTGGACAATAAACTGAAAAGAATTTGGGACTGGGCCTGACAGAGAAGAGGTTGCATAAGCACTTACGGAGATTGACTCTCACAAGTCCAGGATGAGCAGATAACTGCTTATAAATGAATCAAAAGTTTTTGATCTTCCAAAAAGACACTAATGTTCAGATGAATTTGGTGGCCATTGATTTATCCTAGACATATCACATAAACAAACATGTATTACTGTATGATTCTTTTGAATGCCCTTTGAAAAGTTCCATTTCTTGATTCAGACTTTGCATCTGAAATGTCCTGTGGGTGAACAAAAAGGGAAATTTTGGTGCAAGATGTGTTGGCCTCTGACCGTGTAGAGCCGATTCTATCAGATCGCGGCAAGGATTGTACTTTCTATAGAGTATCAAGTGATATGTCGAATCACAGCACCTCAGGTACTTTGATTTGAAAAGTACAATTTAAAATCATCCTCCCGATTTCTATGAAGATCATAATGAAACTAGAAAATATAAAAGATTGTTGATATTTATCTAACTTTTCTATCTGCATACTCTGCAGACAGTGCCAATGCAAATTTTGGAAATCAGACAGCTGTAGAACTCAAAACAAAATGTCACCAGAAAAAGGCAGTCAAATTAAACATGACTTTCTCAAATTCTTATGAAAACTCTAGCTTATTTAGAATCCAATTTTGATTTCACAATTTCAAGTTACTTCTATGCTTGAACCATTTTCCCTGGCAAAAAGAGGGTTAGCATGATGGTATCTAATATGTTTTATGATGTTTAAAAATTATGGACATTTTAGACATAGATAAGCCTTTATGATGAATTTACAGATGCAAAGGACCCTTTTGATAGATCAAGTGATTGCAATACTTGATCTACCAAAAGTAATATGAAGATACAAAGCGAATGTACATTTTTGGAGAGATGGAAACTAATTCCAACAACTCTGAAAAACTTACGTTTTTACTTAGTAAAATCTAGGTAATCTATTCCCAACAGTTTTGTTGAGAGGATATTTTAGGTTTTAGATTTAAGTTTTGATCAATTTTTGGCTAATTTATGTATATGGTGGGAGGTAGGGTTCCAATTTTATTCTTTTGCATGTGGATATTTCTACCAGCTCCATTTGTTGAAAACACTATTCTTCCCCAATTCTAGGCACTCTTTTTGAGTATCAATTGGCCATACGGGTGAGATTTTATTTGTGGACTCTCAGTTGACAACTATGTTTTTCAAAACTTACTACAAAAGCTTTTGCAGTAACTTTTGAAATTAGCAAATGTGAACCCTCAAATTTTATCCATCCTTTGCAAGGTTGTTTGGTTATTCTAGATCCTTTGAATTTACAGATACATTTTAGGATTAGCTTGTCAAATTTGGTAACAAAGTCAGCTGTGATTTTGATAAAGGATTGTGTTGAATGTGTAGATCAATTTTGGGAGTATTGTCATCTTAACAATACTAAGTCTCCTGATCTAGGAATATGAGATGATTTTTAATATTTTAGGTCTTTAACTTCTTTCAACAACATTTTGTAGTTTTCAGTGTATAAGTCAGCTCTTCTTTTTTTTAATATCTTTTTTTTAAGATTTTATTTATTTATTTTTAGAGAGAGGGGAAGGGAGGGAGACAGAGAGGGAGAGAAACAGCAATGTATGGTTGCCTCTCACATGGCCCTCACAGGGGACCTGGCCCGCAACCCAGGCATGTGCCCTGACTGGGAATCAAACTGGGACCGTCTGGTTCCCAGCCCATGCTCAATCCACTGAGCTACACCAGCCAGGGCTTTTTAATATCTTTTTTTTTTCAATTTATTTATTTTTTAGGGAGAGGGGAAGGGAGGGAGACAGAGAGGGAGAGAAACAGCAATGTATGGTTGCTCCTCACATGGCCATCACTGGGGACCTGGCCTGCAACCCAGGCATGTACCCCGACTGGGAATCGAACCAGGACCTTTCGGTTCCCAGCCCGCGCTCAATCCACTGAGCTACACCAGCCAGGGCATTTTTTTTAATATTTTTTTTTCTTCTTTTGTTAAATGTATTCCTATGCATTTTACTCTTCTTGATGCTATTATAAATGGTATCATCTTCTTAATTTCATTTTTGACTTGTTCATTGCTAGAATATATAAATATAACTAATTTTTATATATTGGCCCTGTGTCCACAACTTTGCTGAATTCATTTATTAGTTTTAAACCATCAGGGTAGTCCTTAGGATTTTCAACATACAACATCATGGTACTGAAAATAGAAAGAGTTTTATTTACTTCTTCATTTCCAATCTGAATCCCCCTTTTTTCTTGCTAAAGTCCTGGTTAGAACTGTCAGTACAATGTTGAATAAAAGAGATATGGTTTGAGGGTACAAACTTGCAACTAGTAGATAAATAAATCCTGGAGCTCTAATTACACAGTACAGTGAATATAGACAATAATTTTGTATTATTATTGTCTAACTTGCTAAGAGACTAGCTCTTGATTGTTCCCACCACAAAAGAGAAATGACAAATATGTGATGTGATAGAAATGCTAACTATTGCTTAGAGTGGCAATCATATTACAATATATAAATGAATTGAGTCAACATGTTGTGCGCCTTAAATTTACACAATGGTATATGTCCATATATTTCAACTAAAAATGTTGAGTAGAAGTGATGAGAGCAGACATTCATATTACATTTCTCATCTTGGGGCAAAAGCTTTCAGTCTTTCACTATTAAATATGATGTTAGTTGTGTTTTTTTCACAGATTATCCTTTATCAGGTTGAGAAAGTTTCCTTCAATTGCTACTTTGGTGAATGTTTTTATCTTTAAGGGATGGGTGAATTTTGTCAAAAACTTTTTCTCTATCTACTAAGATGATCATGTGAGTTTTTCCTCTATTGATGTGATATGTTACTTTGATTTGGAGATTTTAAAACAACCTTGTAATCCTGGGATGAATCCCACTTAGTTGTGGTATATACTCTGGGTTTTTTGGTTTTTTTTTTTTTTTACATTTCTATACTAATATTTCTTATTTTTAAAATTTTCCCTGTCACCATTTATCCCCGCTACCCTCTTTTGCCTCCACATACCTTCCTTTCCCCTCCCCCCACAATCACCACACAGTTGTCTGCGTCCATGACTTTTTTCTCTTTTTTTGCTCAATCCCTATACCCCCAGACCCCCCGTCAGAGCTGTCAGCCTGCTCTCTATGAGTCTGTATTATTTTTCTCATTAGTTTGGATAATTCATTAGATTCAACATATGAGTGAAATCATATGGTACTTGTCTTTCTCTGACTGGTTTATCTCACTTAGCACAATGTTCTGCAGGTCCATCCATGCTGTTACAAGTGGTAAAATTTTATTCTTTTTTATGGCCAAGTGTTATTCCATTGTGTAAATGTACCACTGCTTTTTTATTCACTCATCTACTGAGGGACACTTGGGATGCTTCTAAATATTGACTATTGTAAATAAAGCAGCAATGAACACAGGGGTGCATATATTCTTTCAAATTTGTGTTTCAGGTTTCTTTGGATAAATTCCAAGAAGTAATCTTGCTGGGTCATAAGACAGTTCCATTTTTAATTTTGGGGGGGAAACTCCATACTGCTTTCCACAGTGGCTGCGCCAGTCTGCATTGTCACTAACAGTGCATGGGAGTTTCCCTCTCTCCACATCTTTACCAACACTTGTTTTTTCTTGATTTATTGATGATAACTATTCTGACAGGCATGAAGTGATGTCTCATTGTGGTTTTAATTTACATTTCTCTGGTTACTAGGGATATCGAGACTTTTTTCGTATGTCTATAAGCCATATGTATGTCCTCTTTGGAGAACTGTCTGTTCAGGTCTTTTACCCATTTTTAAAATATGTACTGATTCTATTGTATTGTTAATGTTATCACAGTTGTCCCACTTTTCCCCCTTTGCTCCCCTCTATCCATCCAACCCCCCACTTCCATAATGTCTTCTCACTGTTGTTCATGTCCATGGGTCTTTCATACATGCCCATTTCTTAATTGGATGATTTGGTGTTGTGTTTTATATGATCTTTATAAATTTGGATATTTACACCTTATCAGATGTATCAGCAAATATGTTCTCTCATTCAGGGGGCTCCCTTTCACTTTATTGATGGTTTCCTTTGCTGTGCAAACACTTTTTAGTTTGATATAGTCCTATTTGTTTGTTTTTCATTTTTTTATCCTTGCTCAAGAAGATCTATTAGAAAAAATATTGCTATGAGAAACGTCCCGGATATTACTGCCTATGTTTTCTTTTAGGATTTTTCTAGTTTCTTGTATGACAGATAGGTCTTTAATCCATTTTGAGCTTATTCTTGTTTGTATTGTAAAAGTTGATCTAGTTTTACTTTTTGCTTGTATCTGTCCAATTTTCCCAACACCGTTTATTGGATAGACTATCTTTAGCCTGTTGCATGGTGTGTGTGTGGGGGGGAGGTTTTGGCCTTCTTTGTCAAATATTAATTGACTAAAAAGGCATGGGTTCATTTCTGGACTCTCTATTCATGAACACGGTATATCCTTCCACTTATTTATATCTTCTTCAATTTCTTTCTTCAGTGTCTTATGATTTTCCATGTACAGGTCTTTTACCTCCTTGGTTAGATTTATTCCTGGCTATTTTACTCTTTTTGAATAAATTGTACGTGGGATTGTTTTCTTAGTTTCCCTTTTTGATAGTTCATTATTGGTGTATAAAAATGCAACTGATTTCTGGATATTTATTTTGTATCCTGCTACTTTACTGAATTCATTTAACAGTAGTTTTTTTGTGGAATCTTTAGAGTTCTCTATATACAGTATGATGTCAACTGCAAATAATGCGTTTTATTTCTTCCTTTCCAATTTGGGTGCCTTTTATTTTTTCTTTTTGTGTGATTGCTGTGGCTAGGATTTTCCAGTACTATGTTGAATAACAATGGTGAAAGCAGACATCCCTGTCCTGTTCCTGACCTTAAGGGGAATGCCTGTAGTTTTTGCCCATTGAGTATGATGTTGGTTGTGGGTTTGTCACATATGGCCTTTATTATGTTGATGTATGCTCTATTTCCACTTTGCTGAGAGGTTTTCTTTTTACCATAAATGGGTACTGAATTTTATCAAATGCTTTTTTTTGCATCTATTGATATGACCATGGGGTTTTTAATAATTTTATATTGCTATTCTATTACTGTTGTCCCAGTTTTTCCCCCTTTGCCCTTCTCTGCCCACCCCATCCTCTGCTCCCACAGACAATTCGCACAATATTGTCCATGCCCGTGGGTCATTCATACATGCTCTTTGACTAGTCCCTTTCCCTTCTTTCCACTGTTATCCCCCTCCACCCTCTCCTCTGGTCACTGTCTGTCTGTTCCATGTTTCCATGCCTGTGGATCTATTTTATTTGTTACTTTATTTTGTTCATTAGGTTAGATCATATGGTATTTACCTTTCATCGACTGACTTATTTCACTAAGCATAACGCTCTCCAGTTCCATCCATGTTGATCATGGGTTTTTATCCTTCAGTTTCCTTATGTGATGAATGACGTTTATTGATTTGTGGATATGGTGCCAACCTTGCATTTCTGGAATAAATCCCACTTGATCATGGTGTATGATTTTTTAAAATATATTGCTGGATGCAGTTTGCTAATACTTTGTTGAGGATCTTAGCATCTATGTTTATCAGGGATACTCACCTATAATTTTCTCTGTAGTGTCTTTATGTGGTTTTGGAAGTAGGATAATGCTGGCCTTGTAAAATAAGCTTGGGAGTCTTCCCTTCGCTTGAGTTTTTGGAATAGTTTGAGAAGGTTAAGTGTTATATAATCCATTTTATATGTCTGGTTTTTATTTGGTTTGCTGGTATTTGTTAGGGGGTTGTTTCTATTTACTTAAGAGATATTGGTCTTTAGTTTTGTTTATTTGCTATGTTTTTGTCTGATTTTGTTGTCAGATAAAGCTGGCCTCATAAAATGACTTAGAAAGTGTTCCCTTCTCTACTATTTTTTGGAATAGTTTGTGAAAAATTGCTATAAACTCTTTTTAAAATATTTGGTAGAATTCACCAGTGAAGTCTTTTGGTTTTGAGCTTTTATTTGTGTGTAGGTTTAACATTACTAATTCAGTGTCTTTCCTTATCATAAGTCTATTCAGACTTTTCTATTTTCTCTTCTGTCAAGTATGGTAGTTTGTGTCTTATAGTAATTTGTCAATTTTATCTAACTTGCTGGTATACAGTTGTACACAGCATATGCTTATAGTATTTTTTGTACTTTATTAACCTAATATTGTAATATTTTTTATTTTTTAAGTATTTTTATTGATTATGCTATTACAGTTTTCCCAATTTTTGCCCCTTTACCCCCCTCTGCCCTGCCCCCCAACCCTCCAGCATTTCTCCCCCTAGTTCATGTCCATGGGTTTTACATATAAGTTCTTTTGAGTCCTCTGTTTTCTATACCATTTTTTATCTCTCCCTGTCTATTTTATGACTACTTATTATGCTTCTTCTTCCTGCACCTTTCCCCCCTATTCCTCCCCGCCTCCCCAGTGAAATCCCTCCATGTGAAGTCCATTTGTCTGATTCTGTTCCTGTTATAGTTATTTGCTTAACTTTTGTTTTCATTGTTTTTCTTTTCTTTTATGTTCATTTGTTGATAGTTGTGAGTTTGTCGTCATTTTACTGTTCATTTTTTTATCTTCTTTTTCTTAGATAAGTCCGTTTAACATTTCATATAATAAGGGCTTGGTGATGATGAACTCCTTTAACTTGACCTTATCTGGGAAGCACTTTATCTGCCCTTGCATTCTAAATGAAAGTTTTGCTGGATAGAGTATTCTTGGATGTAGGTCCTTGCCTTTCATGACTTCGAATACTTCTTTCCAGTCCTTTCTTGCCTGCAAGGTTTCTTTCGAGTAATCAGCTGATAGTCTTATGGGAACTCCTTCATAGGTAACTGTCTCCTTTTCTCTTGCTGCTATTGAGATTCTCTCCTTATTGTTAATCTTGGGTAATGTAATTATGATGTGCCTTGATGTGTGCTTCCTTGGGTCCAACTTTTTTGGGACTCTCTGGGCTTTCTGGACTTCCTGGAAGTCTATTTTTTTTTTTTGCCAGATTGGGAAGCTTTCCTTCATTATTTTGTTCAAATAAGTTTTCAATTTCTTGCTGTTGTTCTACTCCTTCTGGCACCCCTATAATTCAAATATTGGAACGTTTCAGGTTGTCCCAGAGGTTCGTAAGTCTCTCTTCACTTTTCTGAACTACTATTTCTTCATTCTGTTCTGATTGGATGTTTATTTTTCCCTTTTGTTCCAAATCCTTGCTTTGAGTCCTGGTTTCCTTCCTGTCACTGTTGGTTCCCTGGATATTTTGCTTTATTTCATTTTGGGTATCTTTCATTTGTTTTTCCATTTTTCAACCAAGCTCAATCAGTTTTGTGAGCATTTTGATTACCAGGGCTATAAATTCTCCATCAGATAGGTTGGCTATCTCCTCATCGCTTAGCTCTCTCACTGAAGTTTTGCTCTGTTCTTTCATTTTGGGCCATATTTCTTTGTCTTGGTGCATTGGTCTGGTTGCTCTGGTTGATTTTTTCTTCAATTCCTTGGTTGTCAAATTTCCATGCAGTTTGATTTTCTGGTGCTTCTGGTTGTTTATTGATTTTAGATTGGTTATCATCCTTTTGGTTGTACAAGGAAGCAAAGGATTTCTACCTACACCTCCATCTTGGCTGGGACTCCTAGTGTTTTACTATTTATTTTTCTTCTTAAAATTTTTCCTTCAGTCTGATGAAACAGTTGCAGCCATCCTGGTTCACTGTCATCTCCCATCCATAGGGGGCAAACTGTTTCAAGCCCCAGGTTTCAGAGGGGGGTGGCTAGCCTGAAGACTTCGTCCACAGCTCCTTAGGCAGTTTCCAGAGGTTTTCAGCATAGCAGGCATCTACTCCCCAAATGCAGCTCCACTCGCTTATAATCTTTTTTATTTTTGCAAAGTTGGTAGTAATGTTTTCTCTTTCATTTTTATTTTTAGTAAATTAAGTCTTCTCTCTTTTTTCTTGGTCAGTCTATTTAAGTGGCTTTCAGTTTTCTTGACCTTTACAAAGAACCGTCTTTGGTTTCATTGATTTTTTTTCTCTATTCTTTTTCTATTCTCTACTTCATTAATTCCCACTCTAATCTCTTTCCTAATTGGTTTGGGTTTAATTTGTTCTTCTTTTTCAGTTTCTAAAGGTGAACATTTAGGTTATTTATTTGAATTTTCTTATTTAATGTAGGTGTTTACAGCTATAAATTTTCCTCTGAACAAACCTATTTTATCTGCCTCCCATACATTTTGATGTGTTCTGTATATGTTTTTATTCACCTCAAAGTATTATGCAATTTCCTTTGTGATTTCTTCTTTGGTCTATTATTTATTTAGGAAATTGTGGTTTAATTTCCACATATTCATGAATTTACAAATTGCTTTATGTTATTAATTTCTAATTTCACTTCATTATGATCACAGAACATAATTTGTGTAGTTTCATTTTTTTAAAATGTGTTGGCTTTGCTTTATTGCCTACTATATAGTCTATCCTGGAGAATGTTCCATGTGCACTTAGAAGAATATATATTCTGCTTTTGTTTTTTGAAGTATTCTATCTATCTACCTATCTATCTCTTTTTGATTTCCCGCATAGTTTTTATTCATTATCAGAAGTGAGATATTAAGGTCTTTAACTATTATTGTGGAATTGTTCAACTTCTCCCTTCACTTACATTAATTTTTGCTTCATGTATTTTAGGGCTCTGTTGTGAATGTGTACTTGTTTATAATTGTTAAGTATCTTGGTAGATTGACACTTGTTATATATAATATCCTTTGTGTCTAGTAATGATTTTTGTCTTCATGTTTATATTGTCTGATATTAGGATAGTCAATATATATTATATATTAGTATATATCTTTCTTTTTAAAAATTTATTTATTTATTTACTTCTAGAGAGAGGGGAAGGGAGGGAGAAAGACTGGGAGAGAAATATCAGTGTTGGTTGCCTCTCATGTACCTCCAACTGGGGACCTGGCCCACAACCCAGGCATGTGCCCTGGCTGGGAACCGAACCAGTGACCTTTTGGTTTGCAGGCTGGCACTCAATCCATTGAGCCACACCAGCCAGAGCATATATCTTTCTTATGGTAGCTATTCTAATGATGTAGCTTTTCCCATCCTTTGACTTTTAACGTATTTGCATCTTGAATCTAAAGTATGATTCCTCCAGTAGACAGCATATACAGTAATCCCTCCTATCCATGGTTTCACTTTCCACAGTATGTTACCCTTGGTCAACTTTGGTCCAAAAATATTAAGTGAAAAATTCAAAAAATAATTCGTAAGTTTTAAATTGCATGCTTTTCTGAGCAGCATCCCACTCTGGATGTGAATTATCCCTTTGACCAGTGTATCCACACTGTACATACTACCTTCCCCTTAGTCAGTAGGTGTCTTAATTACCAGACTGTTGCAGTATTATAGTACTTGTGTTCAAGTAACCCCTATTTTACTCAGTAATGACCCCAAAGCTCAAGAGTGGTCATGTTGGCAATTCAGATATGCCAAAGAGAAGCTATAAAGCATTATGTATGTATGTATTGGAAAAAATAGTATATATAGGGTTTATATTGATATGTAGGGTTCAGTACTATCTACAGTCTAAGGTCTTAGAACATATTTCCCTTGGATAAGGGGGGACTATTGTAGTTGAGTCTGGTTTTCTTTTTCTTTTTTTAATGGATTTTATTTATTTATTTTTAGATGGGAAGGGAGAAAGAGAGGGAAAGAAACATCAATGTGTGGTTGCCTCTCATGTGCCCCCCAGTGGGACCTGGCCCACAACCCAAGGTATGTGCCCTGACTGGGAATCTAACCGGCGACCCTTTGGTTCGCATGCTGGCACTCTATCCACTAAGCCACACCAGCCAGGGCAGGTATGGTTACCTTTTATCTAGCCTGACATTCTCTGCCTTTTGATTGGATTGTTTAATCCATTCACATCTAATTTTATTATTGATATAGTTGGATGTACATTGTTATTTTCCTTTTTCTTATCTATGTAATCTCATGTCTTTTATATGCCTCTTTTCCTCCTTTACTGCTTTCTTTTGCATGAAGTGAATATTTTCGAGTGTAATAATTTAATACTTTTAATGAACTTTTATTCTATTTTTAAGTTATTGTCTTAGTGATTGCCCTAGGGCTTCTCATACACATCTGGACTTGTCATAATCTACTTTACATTTATAGTAACTTATTTCCAGTGACATATAGAAGCACTCTTAGATGGTTCTATTCTTTCTTCCCCATTTTGTGCTATTGTTATATATATATTACATCTACATATGTCATAAACCCAAATGTACAATGATATAATTATTACTCTGTATAACTTTATGTCTAATAAAGAATCTGGAACAAAATAGACCATGTTTGTATTTATAGAGTTTGTTACATTTACCTTCTTAGTTACAATGCTTAGTGCTCTTTATTTCATCCCGTGGATTTGAGTAACCATCTGGTATCATTTCCTTACTCCAATACAACTTGCTTTCACCCACCTCTTTTGTGTTCTTATTGTCAAACATATTACATTTTTATATGTAATAGGCACAAAAATATAACTTTACACATATTTTAATACAATTGCTTTTAAATTAACTAAGAGAAAGGAAATGAAATACGGATTTGCACTGTCTTTTACAGTTTCAAAATTACCTTTACTGGTGTTCTTTGTTTTGTTCATGTAGATTTCAATTACCATCTGGAGTCACTTGCTTTTATCCCAAAGAAATCTCTTGAGTATTTCTTGTAAAGTGGGCCTGCTAGACCATACCCTCAGTCATAAAACAAAACTTAAGAAATTTGACAGAATTGAAATTTTCTCAGACTATAAAAGAATTAAACTAGAAATCCATTCCAGAAAGAAAATAACAATGGCAACAAAACTGGTGTAGCTCAGTGGATTGAGCGTGGGCTAGGAACCAAAAGGTCCTGGTTCGATTCCCAGTCAGGGCACATGCCTGGGTTGCAGGCCAGGTCCCCAGTTGGGGCCATGTGAGAGGCAACCATACATTGCTCTTTCTCCCTCCTTTCTCCTCTCTCTAAAAATAAATAAATAAAATCTTAAAAAAAAACGCTCAATGGTCTTAGACATTCAGCAACAGATTTCCATATAATACATGGGTCAACAGAGACATGAAGGTAAATTAGAAAATATTTTGAATAAGTTAAAATGAAAATATAATATTTCAAAATCTGTAAGATGTAGCTAAGGCAGTGATAAAAGACAAAAATGCCTGCTTAAGTCCTTTGCCCATTTTTCTATGGAGTGGTCTGCCTTTTTCTTAATTATTTGTAGAAATTCTCTACATTTTGGATAAAGCAAGCCCTCTGTCACTTATATAATATACAAATGTCATTTCCCACTGTGCCTCGCTTTTCACTTTCTAAATAGTGTCTCTTGCCCTGGCTGGTGTAGCTGTGGATGGAGTGCCAGCCTGCGAATCATAGTTGCTGGTTTGATTCCCAGTTTAGGGCACATGCCTGGGTTGCAGGCTTGGTCCCCAGCAGGAGGTGCATGAGAGGCAACCACACATAGATGTTTCTCTCCCTCCCTTGCCCTCTCTAAAAATAAATAAAATCTTTAAAAAATAGTGTCTCTTTTTTCCTTTTTATTTTTTTATTTTTTTATATTTTTTTTAAGATTTTATTTATTTATTTTCAGAGAGAGGAGAAGGGAGGGAGAAACAGCAATGTATGGTTGCCTCTCACATGGCCCTCACAGGGGACCTGGCCCACAACGCAGGCATGTGCCCTGACTGGAAATCGAACCGCGACCCTCTGGTTCCCAGCCCATGCTCAATCCACTGAGCTATACCAGCCAGGCTCCTTTTCATTTTTTTATTGTTTATGCTATTACTGTTGTTCCTACTTTTTCTCCCTTTCCCCACCTCCACCCAACCCCACTCTCTCCCTTACCTCAGTCAGTCCCTATACCTTTGTGAGTGTCCATGGGACATGCATAAATGTTCTTTGGTTAATCTGTTCACCATCTTTT
>PVJI01008449.1:54236-71237 GCA_004026765.1 Micronycteris hirsuta
TTATTTTTATTTATTTTTTAGAGAGAGGGGAAGGGAGGGAGACATACAGAGAGAGAAACATCAATGTGTGGTTGCCTCTCACATGGCCCTCACGGGGACCTGGCCTGCAACCCAGGCATGTGCCCTGACTGGGAATCGAACCGGGACCGCTTGGTTCCCAGCCCGCGCTCAATCCACTGAGCTACACCAGCCAGGGCTCTGTTCACCATCTTTAATCCTGCCCCCCTTTCCCTCCAGCAACTGTCCGTCTGTTCCTTGTATCTATGCTCTGTTTCTATTTTTGTTTGTTGGTTTATTGTGTTCATTAGATTCCACATATAAGTGAGATCATGTGGTATTTGTTTTTCACTGACTGGCTTTATTTAACATAGTATTTCTGGATCCATTCATGCTGTCATAAAATGTAAGTAAGAGTTTCTTCTTTTTTACTACTCTGTAGTATTCCATTGTGTAAATGTACCACAGCTTTTTTATCCACTCATCTAGTAATGCACATTTAGGCATTACTATATATATATAGTATTGGTGTTTCAGGATCCTTAGGGTATATTCCCAGAAGTGGAATCACTGTATCGAAAGATAATTCCATTTTCAATTTTTTGAGGATATTCCATATTGCTTTCTACAGAGGCTGCAGCAGATTGCATTCCCACCAACAGTGCAGGGTTCCCTTTTCTCCACAACCTCACCAGCACTCGTTGTTGGTTGATTTACTGATGGTAGTCATTCTGACAGATATGAAGTGACATCTCATTGTGGTTTTAATTTGCATTTCTCTGATGATCAGTGATGTTGAGCTTTTTTTCATGTGTTTATGGGCCATCTGTTTGTTATTCTTTGGAGGCATGTCTATTCAGGTATTTTGCCCATTTCTTAATTGGATTGTTTGTTTTCCTAGTGTTGAGTTGTATTAGCTTTTTGTATATTTTGGAGATTATACCCTTGTCAGATATGTCATTGGCGAAAATGTTCTTCCACACAGTGGGTTCCCTATTCATCTTGCTGATGGTTTCTTTAGCTGTTCAGAAACTTTTTAATTTGATGTAGTCCTATTTGTTTATTTTCCCCTTTGTTTCAAATGCCCTAGGAGATATAGCAGCAAAAATATCGCTACATGAGAGATCTGAGATTTTTCTGCCTATATGTTCTTCTTAGATTTTTATGGTTTTGCAACTTACATTTTAAATCTTTCATCCATTTTGGATTTATTCTTGTGTATGGTTTACATTGGTGGTCTAGTTTCATTTTTTGAATGTATCTGTTTAATTTTCCCAACACCATTTATTGAAGAGGCTATCTTTGCTCCATTGTATGCTCTAGTAACTTCCTGGGCTCTCTGTTCTGTTCCATTGATCTATATGTCTGTTCTTATACCAGTACCAGGTTGTTTTTTATCATAGTGGCCTTGTAGTATAGTTTGATGTTAGGAGTTGTGATACCTCTGTTACAGTAAAATGAGCAGCCAGAGAGGAAATAAGGCAGAGCCCTCACCATTGCAATCTACTAAAGAACTTAATACAGGAGACTAAAAGCAAAGGCTCACCTGTTGACCCAGTAATCCTGAGCTTGGTCCAATAAGACTGCCAGGCATTCCAAACAACATAAGGAAAACTTTGATAGTGTAATGGGGGAGCCCTTGAAAGTATGTATGCATCATCTCCATTAACTCTGAAAAGGAAAACCTTGAGACTGTGTCTTCATTCCAAGGCCTGGAAGGGAGAAAGGGAGGGGACTACAGTGCCCAAAGGAAAAAAAGCCGTAAAACATCTTTCTTTAACTGCCTGCCTCCTGTCACATATGCAAAATTAATAAATACAGTCTGGAGCAAGATAAGGACTCGGGCTATCCAACCCTCACACACACCTACATTTGGTTAATCACATCTCCCAGAGAGAAGCTGGCACCAGCTTTACCTGTCAATCAAAACGTAACTTCTTCATCCTCACCCCACCAAATATATAAGTCTTCAGAAAAAAAGACTTGCTTCTTGCCCTCTTGACCCTTTTTGGCCAACCGGCCTCTGGCTACCTGGCCTCTGGCCACCCTGCTTTTACCATCTCTGCTCTAGCCACACTTGCTTTTGCTTTCCCATTAGAACTTAGCACTAATAAACTTTGCTTGCACGCTAGTAGGTTCCCTGATCTGTAACTCTTTACTGCGTCAGTGAGAACCGAGTTTCTGGGAGTTTCTCCCGTAACACTCCAGCCTTGTACTTCTTTTGCAAGACTGTGGAGGCTATTCAGGGTCTTTTTTGGTTCCATATACTTTTTTGGAATATTTGTTCTAGATCTGTGAACTATGGAATTGTACTGACTCTATAGATTTCTTTGGGTAGTATGGGCATTTTAATGATGTTAATTCTTCCTATCCGTGAACACGGTTTATGCTTCCACTTATTTGTATCTTCCTCAATTTCTTTCTTCAGAAATTTCTTAAATATAATGTAGTCCCATTTATCAACTTTTTCTTTCATGGTTAGATTCCTTTGGCCTTTTAAATAAATCATTGCTTTTGCCCAGGTCAGAAATATCTTGAATACTTCGCTTTCTCATAAAGTTTTGTTGGTCTACTAATCTCATTTAGATCCACAATACATCTCAATTATTCTTGACTCTTTGCATTTCCATATAAATATTAAAATCAATTTGTCAATTTCTTAAGCATAATATTATAATTAAGTATAATTTCCAAACATTCTACTGTGGTTGGGGATTTATCTATTCCCCCTTTTAGTTCCAGCAAATTTTTGCTTTATGCATGTTCTGGGCAAATATAGCTTTAGAATTTATTATATTTTCCTAGTCAATTGATCCTTTTATTATTATGGAACATTCTTTATCTCTAGTGATGTTTTGCCTGATATTAGTATAGCTACATGAGCTTTCTTTTGGTTAGTGTTTTCAAGATTCATCTGTTTTCATTTTTTTACTTTCAACTTATATTTAAGGTGTACCCTTTGTAAGCTATATATAATTGAGTTTTACATTTATCCAGTCTGACAATTTTGATCTTTTGATTGGTATATTTAGTCCATTCACTTTTTAAACATAGCTTTATTAAAATAGAATGCAGATACCACAAAATTCACTTACTTGAAGTATACAATTCAATGGCTTTTAGTATATTCACAGAGTTGTACAACCATTACCACAATCAATTTTGAACATTTTCATCACTGGTCCATTTACTTTTTATAATTGAATTTATTGGGGATGACATTGGTTAATAAAATTATATAAGTTTCAAGTGTACTGTTCTATAATACATCATCAGTATATTGTATTGTGTGTTCACCACCCCAAGGCAAGTCTCCTTAATCACCATCGATCCCCCTTTACCCTTTTCTACTTCCTCCACCCCCCATTCCCTCTTGTAATCACCATATAGTTGTCTGTATCAATGATGTTTTTTCTTTTTTTTTTTGCTTAATCTCCTCATCTTTTTCACCCAGCCCCCCAACCCACTTCCCCTCTGACAGTTGTCAGTCTGTTCTATGTATCTGTGAGTCTGTTTCTGTTTTGTTTGTTAGTTTATTTCAATCATTAGATTCCACATATACATGAAATCACATGGTACTTATCTTTCTTTTACTGACTCATTTCATTTAGCATAATATTCTCCAGGTCTATCCATGCAGTCACAAAGGGTAAGATTTCCTTCTTTTTCATAGTGGAGTAGTATTCTATTGTATAAATGTACCATAGCTTTTTTATCCACTCATCTACTGATGGACACTTGGGCTGCTCTCAGATCTGGGCTATTGTAAATAATGCTGCTGTGAACATTAGGGTGCATATATTCTTTCAAATTAGTGTTTCATGTTTCTTTGGATATATTCCCAGAAGTGGAATCGCTGGGTCATAAGGCAGTCCCATTTTTAATTTTTGCAGTAATTCCATACTGCTTTGCACAGTGGCTACACCAATCTGTATCCCCACCAAAATCCTCACCAACACTTACTCTTCATTGATTTATTGATGATAGCCATTCTGACAGGTGTGAAGTGATATCAAATTTTGGTTGTAATTTCCATTTCTCTGATGAGTAGTGACATTGACCATCTTTTCATATGTCTATTGACCATCTGTATGTCCTCTTTGGAGAAGTGTCTATTGAGGTTGTTTGCCCATTTTTTAATTGGATTGGGGTTTTTTAGTGTTGAGTTTTGTATGTTCTTTATAAATTTTGGATATTAACACCTTATCAGATGTATTATTGGTGAAAACATTGTCCCATTCAATGGGGTGTATTATTTTGTTGGTGGTTTCCTTTGCTGTGCAAAAACATTAGTTTGATATAGTCACACTTGTTTAATTTTTCTTTTGCTTGCCTTGCCTGAGGAGATATATCAGAAAAAAATATTGCTATGAGAAATTGAGAAATGTCCCAGATTTTACTATGTTTTCTTCTAGGATTTTTCTGTTTTATTGTATGACATATAAGTCTTTAATCCATTTTGAGCTTATTCTTGTGTGTGGTGTAAGAAGGTGGTCTAGTTTCATTTTTTGCACATATCTGTCTAACTTTCCCAATAACACTTATTGAGACTATCTGTAACCCATTGTATGTTTTGCCTCCTTTGTCAAGTATTGATTGACTATAAAAGCATGGATTTATTTCTGGGCTCTCAATTCTGTTCCATTGATCTATATGTCTGTTTTTATGCCAGTATCTTGCTATTTTGATTACTGCAGCCTTGTTGTATAGTTTGTTATCAGGTAGTGTGATTCCTCTAACTTTGTTCTTCTTTCTCAACATCGCCACAGCTATTCAGGGTCTTTTGTGGTTCCATTTAAATTTTGGAAAATTTGTTCTAGTTCTTTGAAATACATCATTGATATCTTGATAGGAATTTCACTGAATCTATAGATCACTTTGGGTAGTGTTGTTACTGGACAGGGACTGGCTAGGAGCGGGTCTGCCTCAGGTCAGCCTGCAGTGTGTGAGTTCTTGACTTCATCCGGGAAAGCTTTCACAACACGAGTCCAGGTGATTTTGAGAGTACATTTATTAAGGTTGGGTACAGTGAAACAAAGGAAGGATTTAGAGTAGAAGAAGTAACAGGAAAGAGCCTAGGCATGCTCTGGTTTGGCTTCCCAGAAAAGTTATAGGGAAGGAGTGAGCCTAGGTAGGCTGTTGTTAGCTCACTGGGAAATGAAGGTCACAGAGACAGAAATGAGCCAAGGCAGGGCTGCTTTTAGCTCGCTGGGAAGTTAGAGAAAAAGGCAGCCTTGGAGACAAGATTAGGGAGTGAGCCCAGGTCGAGCTGCTGCTGTCTGATGCTCCCCTGGCTGTAAGTCTCATGCAGATCCTTAGAGTTTAGGAGGAAGCAAAAAGTTCATGCCTGGGAAGGGGCATGGGTGAGGTCTAGAGAGAGCCCGCAGTAAGTCTTTGTCCTGTGGGCTTTTTATCTTTTTTTTTTTTTTTTTTTTTTGCGGGTGAGAATCTGAGGGGAAAGTTTCAGCACACTATTTCATCAGCTTTCCGGGTGCATTTTTAATATGCTGATGTGTCAAATGAGTGCTTGCGGTGGGTGGGAGGTTGGGAATATTCCTTGGTCTGCTATACTGTTTTACTTTTACTTTTATCTTGGGTCCGTTTAGCTTTTAATGGATTGGGTTTTTTGTTTTTGTTTTTGTTTTGTTATTTGTTCCCCTGACTTCGTCTGTCCTTGGGTTTAGCTGGCGCAAATGGCATAAACCGGGTCTCTGTTCTCTATTTTCCCAGACCAGGGAGATTTAAGCTATGTATTTTTTGGTCAGAAAGGAGAGGTATGAACCATTCGCTTTCAAGTGTCCTTGGTTAGGGTAGATAATTTCTTGCAATTTACCAGCTGGCTGGAAGTTGCTCAAACCGCTTGGCCTTGTTTAATTTTCTTGTCTCAGTTTCCCTATTCCGCTTGCCCAGGAATTTTCCTAGCTTCTTACTATCCTGTCATGATATAGACATTTTAATGATGTTAATCTTATCCATGTACACAATATATGTGTCCACTTACTTGTATCTCCTTTAATTTCTTTCTTCAGGGTCTTAACTTTTTCTGAGTACAGGTCTTTTACACCCTTGGTTGCATTTATTTAATGCAATTGTAAATGAGATTGTTTTCTTAGTTTCTCTGTCTGATAGTTAATTATTGGTGTAATAACATACAATTGATTTCCATATATTTCTTTTGTATTCTGCTACTTTACTGGATTCATTTATTGGTTCTAGTAGTTTTCAGGTGGAATCTTCAAGATTCTCTCTATACTGTATCATGTCATCTGCAAATAATTACAGTTTTACCTACTCCTTTCCAATTTATATACCTAAATTTCTTCTCTGATTGCTGTGGCTAGGACTTTCAGTACTATGTTGAATATGAGTGGGGAAAGCCAACATCCCTGACTTGTTTCCAGTCTTAAGGGAAACACTTGTTGCTTTTGCCCATTGAGTATGATGCTGGCAGTGGGTTTGTTGTATATGGCCTTTGTTATGTTTAGGTGTGTTCCCTCTATTCCCACTTTGCTGAGAGTTGTTATCATAAATGGGTGCTAGATTTTATCCAATGTTTTTTTCTACATCTAATGATATGATCATGTGGTTTTTATCTTTCACTTTGTTTATGTGATGTATCATGCTTATTGATTTATGTGTATTGTACCATCCTTGCATCCCTGGAATAAATCCTACTTGATCATGTTGTATGATCTTTTAAAAGTAGTGCTGGATCCAGTTTGCAAACATTTTGTTGAGGATTTTAGCATCTATGTTAATCAGGGATATTGGCCTATAATTTTCTTTCTTTGTAGTGTCTTTATCTGGCTTTGGAATTAGGATAGTCCTGGCCTCACAAAGTAAGCTTGGGAATCTTCCCTCCTCTTGAATTTTTTGAAATAATTTGAGAAGGAATGGTGCTATTTCTTCTTTGACTGGTAAAATTCACCTGTGAAGTCATCTGTTGGGAACTTTTTTATTACTGCTTCAATTTCACTAGTTATCATCTGTCTATTCAGATTCTCTGACTCTTCCTGATTCTGTTTTTGAAGATTGTATGTTTCTAGGAGTTTATCCTTTTTTCCAGAAGGTCCAATTTTTGACATATAGTTATTTGTAATGTTTTCTTTCTTTTTTTTAAGATTCTATTTATTTATTTTTAGAGAGAGGAGAAGGGAGGGAGAAAGAGCAATGCATGGTTGCCTCCCACATGGCCCTCACTGGGGACCCGGCCTGCAACCCAGGCACATGCCCTGACCGGGAATCAAACCGGGACCCTCCAGTTCCCAGCCCGCGCTCAATCCACTGAGCTACACCAGCCGGGCTGTAATGTTTTCTTATCATTCTTTGTATTTCTGTGGTATTAGTTGTTACTCCTCTTTCATTTCTGATTTTATTTGGGTCCTCTCTTTTTTTCTTGAGAAAAAAGATTTGTCAATTTTATGTATCTTTTCAAAGAACCTGCTCTTGTTTTCATTGATCTTTTTGTACTTTTTTTTAGACTTTATTTTGTTTTTTTCTTCTCTGATCATTTTAATTATTTTTTTCTTTTCCTCACTTTAGATGTTGTTTGTTGTTCTCTTTCTAGTTGCTTTAAGTGTAAAGTTAGAATGTTTATTTAAGATTTTTTTTGAGATAGGCTTCTAATGCTATAAATTTCCCTCTTAGGACTGCTTTCACTCTGTCTCATAGATTTTGGGCTGTATTCTCACTTTCATTTCTTTCAACGTATCTTTTAATTTTTTCCTTGATCTCATTGTTAACCCATTCATTGTTTAGTAACATGTTATTTAGCTTCCATGTCTTTGTATATATTTTAGTTTTTTTCTTGTGATTGATGTATAGTTTCATATCATTATGGCCAGAGAAGGTGTTTGATATGATTTCAATCTTCTATAATTTATTGAGGCTTGTTTTGTGTCCTAACCTGTGGTCTAGCCTAGAAAATGTTCCATGTGCACTTGAAAAGAATGTATAATCTGCTGCTTTGGGGTGAAATGCTCTGAAGATATCACTGAAATCCATCTGTTCTAGTTAGGGATTGGGGTCTATCTAGTCTAACTCCATGATGTTGTCATACATTTTAATTTATTTCTGTATATTTTAAACTCTACTGATCATTACTATTATTGTTTTGTACAATCAAATCTATCATTTTTACCCACACATTTACTTGCACATTGTTTTTTATTCCTTCTTGCATTTTTTAGTATCTATCTGGGATTATTTCCCTTCTGCCTGCCTGAAGAATTTCCTTTAGTTCAGGCTTTCTGACTGTAAATTCACTCATATTTTTTTTGTCTGACATATCTATCTATATGGCACCTTTATTTTTTAATGATCTCTCACTGGTTATGGACTTCTACTTTTGCAGTCACTTTCTTTCACACTCCAATAATCCCATTCCACCATATTTTTGGCTTCTATTATTTCTGTTGAGAAGTCTGGTTTTTTTAATGCAATGTTTTATTTGCAAAATCTATATTAAATCAGCATGGTGGTTATATTTTTTCGTGCACCACCACTTTGAAACTGACTCTTTTCCTTCAAAATGTGATGTTATTTATAGAGCCATGAAGTAAGCAAGACCCTTGCATGCCAATCTTCTTCCATCTGCAGGCAGATCACCCCTCCGGTGTCCTGCATATGGCTTCTCCTCGCCATAGACACCCTCCCTAATAGACTTTCACTCTTGTTACAGGGTGGAGCCATGCAGTTTCAGTGGGTACAAGATCTACCCCGGACACGGGAGGCGCTATGCCAGGACTGATGGGAAGGTTTTCTAATTTCTTAATGCAAAATGTGAGTCGGCATTCCTTTCCAAGAGGAATCCTCAACAGATAAACTGGACTGTCCTCTAGAGAAAAAAGTACAAAAAGGGACAGAAATTCAAAAGAAGAGAACCCACCCTGCAGTCAAATTCCAGAAGGCCAATCACTGGTGCATCTCTTGCTGATATAATGGCCAAGAGGAATCAGAAACCTGAAGTTAGGAAAGCTCAATGAGAACAGGCTATCAGGGATGCCAAGGAATCAAAAAAGGCTAAGCAAGCATCTAAAAAGACCGCAATGGCTGCTGCTAAGGCTCCCACAAAGGCAGCACCTAAGCAAAATGTTATGAAGCCTGTGAAGGTTTCTGCTCCTCACGTTGGTGGAAAACGCTAAGTTGGCCAATCAGATTTTTAAATAAAGTCTTACAAAGTTAAGAATTAACAACAACAACAACAAATGTGATGTTATTTATAAATGCACTCAACATTTAATATCTGTGATTTTAAAAAGTATAATATACTGTACATTGCTTTGGCATACTGTGGCACTATGCTTCCATTTATAGAAATTTTTGAATTTACAAATCCATTTTTCAAGTTCTTCAGAATTAAACTCTTTAAATATATATCTCCAAATACACTGTTTGTAGGTGTGTGTTTGTATTATTCAGTTTTTCATAGCAATCTTCTTCTGACCTCACACTGCTTATTCAAAAGCAACATCATCCACAATTTTATTCTCAACTTTCCACATCACAATTCATCCAGCCACCTAGGATGGAAACTTTGAAATCTTTCTGGCATTTTTTCCCTTCTCCATATATATCAAAGAATAAAGGAAGCAACAACAGAATTGGGTCAGGAGATATGCTTATGTTTCAACTACTTAATTTAAAATGTTTCAACTATTTAACTTAAAATGGGACTACATAATAACGCAAACTTGAAGTAAGATGTAAATTTTAAACCATATTTCTAATAGTCTTCTTGATAATTAGAAAAACTTGTGCCTGACTTTTTGTCATAACTGAGTAGTGTCTCTTCTTCTTGAAATAGAGACGTGGAAGTACTTATACTGGGAGAATGAGAAATATCTGTTTTGCTATTTTCTTTGTTTATGTTTGCATTATTAGCATTCAATCCATAGATTCTTTATAGAGATCTGAAACCATTTATCCATTATATTAAAGCTGGTTTATCTAAAATTAGGTAATATTATGCATAAATATATTTAACCCTCCACTGGTAAATTGTAAAACTAAAAATCCAAGGAATGTGGCCCTGGCTGGTGTAGCTCAGTGGATTGAGCACGGGCTGGGAACCAAGCGGTCCCGGTTCGATTCCCAGTCAGGGCACATGCCTGGGTTGCGGGCCAGGTCCCCAGTGAGGGCCAAGTGAGAGGCAACCATACATCGCTGTTTCTCTCCCTCTCTTTCTCCCTCCCCCTCTCTCTAAAAATAAATAAATAAAACATTTAAGAAACACTATAGATAGAAGTTTTAGTATTTATTACAGTATGTAATGGAGTATCTTGCACCTCCCAAGGGTAGATGCACCCAGTTTGGGGGATCATTACTATCCATGGGGCTATAATGATGACCCATAAATAGAGGAGAGTAACCTCAATATGGACAGTCAGATAAAGTAACAGTCTGCATTCTTCTTCCTCCTTCCAAAGAGGGAGCAAGAGAGAAGATCCAAGTTGAGAACTCTTCCTTGCCCTGAGAGAAGAGAGCTTTAAATAAAATCAAAGCCTGAAACTTAGATATCAGCAAGACTGTATCTTAATTACTAAAATGAAACTGTGTTGCTCATTGAAGGGGACTGGAAACTTTTTGGATTGGACCAAGATGTTATTGAGACTAGTGAGAAGTTGGAAAGGGAAATTCAACACAGTAGAATGGTAACCACATTAGAAAACTAAAATCATAAAGAAATATATTTCAGAACTTCAGATGCACCCAGTTGTGTGCAAGTACAAAAAGCAGAGAATGAAGAAACAAGAGAAAGCCCTGGCTGGTGTAGCTCAGTGGATTGAGCGCGGGCTGGGAACCAAAGGGTCCCGGTTCGATTCCCAGTCAGGGCACATGCCTGGGTTGCGGGCCAGGTCCCCAGTGAGGGCCATGTGGGAGGCAACCATAAATTGCTGTTTCTCTCCCTCTCTTTCTCCCTCCCTTCCCCTCTCTCTAAAAATAAATAAATAAAATCTTAAAAAAAAAAAAAAAGAAACAAGAGAGAAAACTGGGCCAGGCCAATAGAGGGAAGCATGGAAACAGTATCATTGTGGTGTGTAATAGAGACTTTCCAGATGAATGGTATGGACAGGTTTGCTAAGAACCATGACTGACCTCACATTGAGAGTGGTGGGGGTCACTTAACATCCCGAGCACAATTTCAAAGTCAGGGACATATTGGGTTAGATCTGGGCTCTGTCATTTCTACTTTAAGGATGTTGCTTAACCTCCTTAAACCTGTTTCCCCAACTGTAAAGTGGGAACAATCATAGTACTGGTTTTATAAGTTTGCTATTAGGGGTAAATAAAGGTAAACAGACACAATGCAAGTGCTCCAATAAATGGTACAGTCACCGTCATTGTGAACGTGATTCTCTTTATCATCAGATGCTTGCAGTTGCTCATGCTTCTGATAAAAGTGAAACATTTGGCAAACTCTTTACTTCCTCTTGTAAAACTGTCTCATCTTAAAAGAAGATATTAGCTGCCTTTCATAGAATTCCTATATCGTAATGGGTACTGTGTTAAAAGCATTTCTTTTTTTAAATTATATTTTATTCATTATGCTATCACAGTTGTCCTGATTTTTCCCCCTTTGCCCCCTCCACCCAGTGCCCCCTTCTCCCTCAGGCAATTCCCCCCACCACTGCTCATGTCCATGAAGCATGTGTATAAGTTCTTTGGCTACTGCATGTCCTATACTGTACTTTACATCCCCATGGCTGTTCTGTAACTACCTATTTGTACTCCTTAATCCCCTCACCTCTTCACCCATTTCCCCCTCCCCTCTTCCATCTGATAACCTTTCAGTAGCTAAATTTTTTCTCTTGCTTTTAAGAGTATCTCTTGCCCTGGCTGGTGTAGCTCAGTGGATTGAGCACGGGCCTGTAAACCAAAGCATCACTGGTTTGATTCCCAGCCAGGGCACATGCCTGGGTTGCAGGCCATGTCCCCAGTAAGGGGTGTTTGAGAGGCAACCACACACTGATGTTTCTCCCTCTTTTTCTCCCTCCCTTCCCCTCTATCTAAAAATAAATAAATAAAATATTTATTAAAAAGAGTATCTCTTTAATTTTTGGCCTGTTAATTATGATGTGTCTTGGAGTGAGACTCTTTGCAGTCATCATAATTTGGGCTCTCTGCACTTTCTGGACTTGCATGTCTATTTCCTTCACCAAATTAGGGAAATTTTATTTCACTATTTTTTCAGATAGATTTCCAATTTCTTGCTCTTTCTCTTCTCCTTCTGGCACCCCTATAAGGCGAATGTTGGACCTCTTCAAGTTGCCCCAGAGGCTGCTTATATTATCCTCTTTTTTTTTTTTTTTTTGATTCTTTATTCTTCTTGTTTGGATTGGTTGTTTTTTACTTCCTTATGTTCCAAGTCCTTTATCTGATTCTCAGCTTCATCCACTCTACTGTTGTTTCCCTGTAAATTGTTCTTTATTTCAATTAGTGTATCCTTCATTTCTGACTGGATCCTTTTAATGCTGCTGAGGTCCTCATTAAGGTCCTTGAGCATCTTTATAAACAGTGTTTTGAACTCTGCATCTGATAGATTGCTGATCTCCATTTCATTTGGGGTTTTTTCTGGAGTTTTGATTTATACTTTCATTAGGGCCATGTTTCTTTGTCTCCTCATTTTGGCAGCCTCCCTGTGCTTGTTTCTATGTATTAAGTAGAGCTGCTTTGACTCTGTGTCTTTTGTAGTACGGCCTAATGTAGTAGGTGTTCTGCAGGGTCCAGTGGCACAGCCTCCTCTATCACCCAAGCTGGGTACTCGAGGTGCACCCTTTGTGTGAGCTGAGTACACCCTCCTCTTGCAGTTATGTCTTGGTTGCTGTTGGCAGATCAATGGAAGGGATTTGCCCAGGCCAGTCAGCTGCAAGGACTGGTTGTGACCACTGACTGACAACCCCTGCCCTCTGTGGAGGATCAGCTGTGCAGGGTCAGGGTGGTAGTGCTCTGACGTGGTCTGTAGCTGTCCACTGGGTGCATTGGCTCTGGGGTTTCCCAGGTGGGCTGTGTTTCACCCAGGGCCACTTTACGTGAGCTCTGAAGTGATCTGAGATGGCTGTCACTTGTGTTGGTCTTAGAGATTCTCAGGTAGAGCCGAGCTGAGACTCTAATCTGGCTGCTGCTAGGGCTCACTGAAACCAGCTACTGCACGTTTGATATGATTTAGGAGCCAAGAGCAGCCATTCTTGTGGAAAAGCAGCTTGGGTGGGCCTGTAATTTGGTTGAGGAGGAGCCTGTGGATCTCCAAGGTGGGTCACACAGTGTTAGTCAGGTTGATGGAGTCTGAGATATGGCACCAGCTTGCTGGCTCTATGGGAGGGAGGGCTGAGCAAAGGGACAATGTCCTCTGTTTGCCCCAATGCCAGATATTTCAGTCTCTCCCTGTATACCACTGGTACCCTTCAAGCTGCCACCCTGGTGCAGGAGCTCAGAGATAGCAAGTCTGAATAGGTAAGTCCATGTGTGGTTCTTTAAGAAGAACTGCTTAGGGCTCCAGAAGTCTCCTCCACTGACTCAATCCCTGCTGGTTTTCACAGCCAGAAGTTGTGGGGACTTACCTTCCTGGCACTGGAACCCTGGGCTGGGGGGCCTGGTGTAGGGCTGGGACTCCTCGCTCCTGTGATATCCCTCCTGAAGTTTTATCCAAGTGGGTGTGGGACCAGCCCATTCTGCATCTGTGCCCCTCCTACCAGTCTGGATGGATGTGCTTTTTTCAATTCCATAGTTGTCAGATTTCTATTCAACTCGATTTTGTAGTTTCAGATTTCCATTGAACTCAATTTCTGATGTTCCTGACTGATGATTGTTCTATATTTTAGTTGTAATTTTGATGTGGTTGTGCAAAGAATTGAGCCATGTCTGCCTATGTTGCCATCTTGACTGGAAGCCTTTTTTCTTTCAAAAGCAGTTCTCATATAATTGCCACACTAACTTCACAAGATGGATCCTGTCTGCATTTTATAGGTGAGAAACATTGGAGGTTTAAAGAGGTCAACAAACTTTCCCAAAGTCACACTGTTAGAGTCAGAACCCTGTCATTTCCACCATACTGTGCTGCCTCCCACTGAGTATGGACCTCATTCTGGAGAACCTATTGACAACTAAAGTGTCAATAATACTGAAAGTTATTGGTTTGATAGTTGGAATTTTAACAAAAATGTGTCCTTGATTTCAGGGGAGTAGATTAGAAAATTTGGGGGATTTACATGAAGAAGTAATTTTTAAGACTTATTTTGCTTTTTTGAAGGTAGTTTGTCTTTTTCCTCTGGTTGCTTTGAAAAAGTTGACTTGGATCTTCAGTAATTTTACTAGGACATACCTAAAAGTGTTTTTGTGTGTGTCTGTGGGTGCATGTGTGTGTGTATATTTAGTCTGTTCATAGAATTTCTTGGATTTGCTTGTTAACATCTTTACCCAGTTTTGGAAAATGCTCATCCATAATCTTTTCAAATATTGCTTCAGTCCCATTTGTTCTCTTTCCTCTCCTTCTGGTACTTAAATTATATGTAAATTAGACATTTTCAAGGTGTTCCACGTGTCTGATTGTTCTTTTCTCTATTTTTAAAATTGTTTGTTTCTCTCTGTACTACTAAGTTTAGGTGCTATGTATTTAACTGCCTAATAATTCACTGATCCTGTCTATTAATTCATTGATCTTGTCTTTTATCAAGTCTATTTTGTTGTTAAATATTTAGTTCTTAATTTCAGGTGTTAGTTTTTAGTTCTAGAATTTCCATTTGATTCTTTTGTCCAAGTGTATTGAGATATAACTGACATATAATATTTTGTACATTTAATGTATACAATGTGATGATTTGATATATATGTATATTAAAATGTTTACCATAGCAGGGTTAGTTAACACATCCACCACCTCGCATATTTACCATTTATTATTGTTGGAGTTATGGTGAGAAAATTTAAGATTTAGTCTTACAACAACTTTCAAGCACACAGTACAACATTGTTAACTAGAGTTACTATACTGTACATTAGATCCCTGGAACTTATTCATCTTATAAATGAAAATTTGTATCTTTTGCCAATATCTACCATGTCCTCACCTCCCTAAACCCCTGGTAACCATCCATCTGCTCTGTTTCTATGACGTTGACATATTTAGATTCCACATATAAGTGAAAGTTACCGTATTTGTCTTTCTCCATCTGACTTATTCTACCTAGCATAATGCTTTCAACATCCATCCACATTGTCGCAAATCACATAATTTTGTTTTTTATGGCTGGATAAGAAATATTCCATTGTGTATATATACAACATTTTCTTTATCCACTCATCCATTGGTTAACACTTAGGTTGTTTCCATGTCTTAGCTACTGTGAATAATGCTGCAATGTACATAGAAGTGCAGATATTTTTTGGAGGTAATAATTTTATTCATTGCCAGTATACTCAGGAGGGGGATTGCTGATCATATAGCAGTTCCATTTTTAGTTTTTTGAGGAACTTACATACTGTTTCCACAGTGGCCACACCAATGCTGTAGAATCTTACCTCATGGCTTCGAAGGCCAGGGTTGGGAGGAGGGCCAGGGGCTTGTAGGTGCACAACTGGAGGGGTTAGCCTTGAGTTCAAGTATAGTGGAGGAGATCAGCTGCAGGGGTCTAAGTTGGAGTCCTGCACTCACATGCAGCAGAAGCCAGGGGTGCCTACTGGGATCTTGGGCTCTGGTAATGGGTTACAGGGAGCAGAGAGGGACACAGGTGGCTGGCATCTGCAAACACAAAAACCTGTGGGCAAAAAGCCATGAAAATGTCATGGGGTCCTCAGTGGCTGTGCTGGCCATTGGTTTTCAGTAGTGAGACCCACTGGGTTTCTCTGCAGAGCAGGTCACAGGGAACCTCTGTTGTTCTTGCTGTGAGGCTGATACTGGTAGCTCCTGCCCTTGTTTCTTGTTCTCAGCTGTCTCTACACATCTCAGCTTTGTTGGTCTGTGGGTAGGGTGAAACCAAAGTGGGTCCTTCATGCAGTGCCCCAAAAAGCTGGGAGAGCCTGGTCATTTACCATGATGTCCCTTTCTTGGTAATGAGAACTCTTTCTAGATGAGGAGTTCCCTTTTGGCACTGAACAGGATGGGATAATGGAGACAAAGTGAAAGTTTTCTTCCTTCTTGTATAATTATTGTCAGTTTTCTTGTCCCATTCTGTTGCTGAAGTTTCTTAAGTGCACTTCTGAGCTCTCCCAGATCTGTTTTGGTTTGTGGATGGCTAGTTGTTGGTCTTTGTGTGTGGATGGAGCCTGGGTTTTCCTACTTCACCATATTGGTGACCTTATTCCCCCATACTTTATTATAAATTCCAAGTCTCTGGTGAAATTCTCCATCTTATCATCTATTTTCTCCAACACATTAATCAACATTATTTTCAAGCCCTTGTCTGTTAATTCACATTTGTGGATCTTCTGTGGATCTGTTTCTACAGTCTTTTTTCCCTCTCATAGCACACCCAGTAATTTTTGTTAAATGTTAGACATTGTATATTAAAAATTGTAGAGATGCTGAGTCCTGCTGATGTTTTCTTTCCCCTCAGAAAGTGTTTGTCCTTTTCTCTGCTAGGCAGATATAATGGGTCATCAATCATTTTAACTATCAGAGGCTGAGCTGAATAAGATTGCTTTGCACTTCGGTAATGCTTAGACTGCTTTGTTTCTCCCTTGTTGCTAGAGCGTAGCCCTCTAGGGCCTGCAGCATTTACTTGGGCCCTCCCCCTGGAGAGTCCTTAGCACTAATCTTTGCCTCTGTAGAACCAGGAGGCTCTTTGATTTTGACAAGATTTTCTCTTAAGTTTTTAACTTCCCACGTCACGTAATATCCTTTTTACTTCACTGGTCTTCACACTTCCATTCTTTGTTCCCCCACCCAATTTATTCTCCACCTTGCTTCCAGATTGATTATAAAAAAAAATAAACATTTATGTCAGCGTGCAATTCCCCTTCTTGAAATCAATCACATGCTTCCTAAAACAAACAAGCCAGCAAAATATA
>PVJI01008450.1:0-71282 GCA_004026765.1 Micronycteris hirsuta
GACAGGATCATAGCTCAGCTCCTCTGTGCCTTTCAGGGTATAAAGTGGGGGTGCGCAGTAGGGGAAATAGGTTTTTGGGAAGACTGATGAAGAATGAGCTCCAAATGGAGAGGAAACACAGCACAGCCCATTTTTAAAAAAGAACAAAAAATTCTTTGAAAGTATCATTTTCTATGAATGGGAAGGGGTCCAAAGTATTCTTGTTTTTCATTGGGAAACCAAAATGACCTCAGGGGAGTTGATGTCTGCCACCTCTGGTGTGACCTCGGGGCCTAGCCCTCATGAATTTTTACAGCTATAGCTTTTTCTAACGTGAAAAACTGCCCAGGCTGAAGCTGAGGGTCTATTCAGATATTTATATCCTCGATCCCTTTTCAATTAAGTGTCCCCTAAAAGCAAATTGATACTGAAGTTTTCATTTGGAATACTCTGAAAAGATCAAACTGCTTTTCCAGTTTTCATTAACTGTTATATCACTTAATGTATATTGATTTTGTGTTAAATCAGCAGGTCTTTCCTATGGGTGTGAGGGAATTACTTTATATTTTCTTTAGGGAAGATTTTTTGAGAGCTAGGTCACTGAGGTTTTTCTAAGGAAGTTTGGTGCCAACTTGGCATGATTGGACAACGTTGACATTGAACATGTAATGCAGGGCTGTTGCTTTTTTTGATCTTTAGTGCTACACTTTGAATTTGAGCAATGCTCTTGCTTATTGGCTGTTAATTTAAAATGAGAAAAATTAGCCCTGGCTGGTGTAGCTCAGTGTATTGAGCACGGGCTGGAAACCAACGGGTCTGGGTTTGATTCCCAATCAGGGCACATGCCTGGGTTGCAGGCGAGGTCCCCGTGAGGGCCATGTGAGAGGCAACCACACATTGCTCTTTCTCTCTCCCTCTTTCTCCCTCGTTTCCCCTCTCTCTAAAAATAAATAATAAAATAAAATCTTTAAAGTGAGAAAAATTCGAGTCATGAAACAGGTGAAAGGAGCATTTGATTTCTTAGGTACCAGATGAGGGAAGCCTTTTTTTTTTTTTTTAATTTTTTTTTAAGATTTTGTTTATTTTTAGAGAGAGGGGAAGGGAGGGAGATAGAGAGGGAGAGAAACAGCAATGTATGGTTGCTCCTCACATGGCCCTCACAGGGACCCGGCCCGCAACCCAGGCATGTGCCCTGACTGGGAATCGAACCAGGACCCTCTGGTTCCCAGCCCGCGCTCAGTCCACTGAGCTACACCAGCCAGGCAAGAAGCCTCTTTTATCGGATTCATTTGCATCTCTAGAAGAACATATTGTTTATCTTAGGATAGTGCTGGGGGTGGTGGGGAGAGACTCTGCAAACTGACCTCACAGTCACCTAAAGGCTTTACATTAACCAGTCATTTGTGGGTGGAAAGCAACCTTGGCTACTCGTAAAGAATTGAAAAACAAACTGCAGGAGATATTTCAGGTTCGGTTCCAGACGACCGTAATAACACGAGTGTGGCAATAAAGTGAGGCATGATTTTTTGCTGGTGGGAGATCTTGCCTTCATTTTGTAAAAAATGAGGACCTGTGAAGAGCAATAGAGAGATGCTCAGTAAAACGCGGTCTGCCTGTTTTGGGCTGCTCACTTCTTGAAGCAGGCGAGGAAGGCACAGTTCTCTGCAGTCTCTCGCTCCTCCTCCAGACGAACACTCTGCTGCGGAAAAGCCTCAGTCTGAGATGCACCTTGACATGGGAATCTGAAAAATGTCAAGAACATTCTCACACAGGCCAAACAATAAAGGTTTTTCTCTCTCTCCTTTTTTCCCTCACAGGTGAATTTTGTGGCATGCCAGCTTGTTGCTTTATGTGCTGCTTTCTGGTTTCGCATCTACTTAAGTCCTGGTAAAACCAGTCCCTTCGCCCGGCACACGTTTGCCACCATTTTTGGCATCTATTTCGTCATCTTTTGTTTCGGCTGGTGAGTAGGAGCCTCATAAATTCTCATAGTTATCATCTGGGTGTTTTGTGGCAGTATTCTTGGCATTTCCCAGGTTCTAAGGGAAGAAATATATATATACTTAAAATAATGGGGATGTTGAAGAAATTTACATTTACTGTAAGAACCTGGAATCAGTCAATTTGACTACCCATTTAAAGTCAATTTGGTGAATTTTTCTTGCAGTTGCACTGTTTTGATCTCTCCTGGGTCGTGTAAATGGAGTCTTATAAGGTTTAATTTCCCCGACAAGGAAGCATCCCTAAACATTGCGGACACAGGTTTTGTTCTTGCATCATTGCTGGAGGTGTCGGCGTTTGTCCCGCACGAGGAGTAAAGCAGTAGTCTCGGTGCTGGTCTTAGGGCCTGGGAGCCGCTCTCGGACAAAGCAGGCGTGTAGATTAGGCCTTTCTCTGCTAGGTAGGGGGGTTAGTACCTTGGGAGTGGCCCTCCTTGAGGAAGAAGCTTTAGGAACCAGCATTTCTAGAAGTGCAACTTAAGGAGATTTGTGAATGTGTTCAGAGCACTAGAATGCAGCTCTTACTCTTTCAAATAAAATTTGAGCAAGATTGATGAGTATTTTGAATCAGCCACCAAGACAGGTAAAAGTCATGGTATCTGGGACAGCTTAGTGGTCCTGGTACTTTAAAATTAAAAAAAAAAAAAAAAAGTTGTGTCTGTGCAGCGCCCCTTGTATGATTCCCGACATTCCCGGGGCTGCAACTGGCAGATTGTGCCGTGACTTCCTCGCATCATTTCAAGCTAAAGTTCTTAGTTCTCCAGAACAAAAATACTTGATTTATTTCCTTTTACATAAACATGAGTTAACTAATCACTTGCTTTTTGGTGGGCTGGAGATGGAGTATCGGTATGGGTAGCCAATAAGTACGATAATATGAAATACATTCACTGTTTTTCCTCCCCCCTCATGTCTTAAAGGTACTCTGCACATCTGTTTGTGCTGGTGTTAATGTGCTATGGAATCATGGTCACTGCAAGTGTATCCAATATTCACAGGTAAGACCATGTGAATGAACAGTGCAAGGGGAGGTTATTCGTGACCTTAGAAATGTGTTTCCAGGGGAAGGAGTGCCCTTTCCATAGGCCACGCATGGCAAACCCTAGGTTCTCTGGGATATCAGGATAGGCAGGGAGCCGTATATGTTGGGAGTCTTTAGAGCAAGCTTTACAAAAAAGGTGGGGTGCAATTTGGGTCTCAGGTAAAAGACATTATATCAGAATTAGGCAGCTCTATTTGTGTTAGCCCCAGAATGGAAATAACCCAAATGGTCTCCACCATGGAATACTACTCAGTAACAAAAAGGAATGAATGATTGATCCAAACAATGCCATGGATGAATCTCAAATAAATATGCTGAGTGAAGGAAGCCACGCAAGTTCTATTCTCCAAAAGGCAAACTAATGTATAGTGACAGAAATCAGATCAGAGGTTCCAGGGGCGGGTGGTGCAGGGGTTTGCAACAGGGATCCCAAAGAGGCAGGAAGACACTGGGGGTGATGGGCATGTATGTCTGTTATCTTGAGTTTGGCTGTGGTTTTCTTGGTACATATGTAATCGTCAGAACTTTGTCTACTTTAACTGTGTGTACTGAAACCATTAAAGAAGGAATATTTTTATTATGATATTTTGATTTCAAAGTACAGAAGCAGTTTCATTCCACCTCGAGGCTACACGCTTCACCATCAGTTGAGGCAGCTGGGGCATCTCTTCTGCATTGGCTCTGTTCCCAGGGTCTTTCCAAAATCGCAGCACTGGTCCTGCCGGTCAGTGGCCCTGGAATTCGGGCTCTGTGAAAACACACACCTTTCTCTCTCACTCACTGTTGGGTTCTCGGGGCATGGAACAAAGCCGGCACAAGTAGAGCCTCAATAAATATTTATGGAACGAATGACTAAGACTTTTCTGATGGCGTCTCTAAAAAAGCAGATACCTCATTTCGGCTTCAGAAAGCTCTTTGATTAATAAAATTATTAGCACAATGGTTTTCTTTCTTAAAGTCACTGAAATTTAACTTTTCAGTGTATGGCCTTGTAGTGACTTCAAATAAATTTCTGGTTTTCAAGGGAAAATATGTTTTCATGCTTTAAATTTATAGTTATTCAACTTTGTATTCAAATGAGCTCTGAAAATTGGAATCCTACTCATCTCTCTTCTAAGTGCCCGCCTTGAGGAGGGAGTGCATGTCATTCATTCGGAGGGGAAATAGGAAACCCGTATTTCTAATTTGGAAAGAATGGGTTTTGGACATGCTTTGTATTATGACAAATGCTTTTTTTTAAAAGTAGGGTGAAAATAGCTGAATTTTTCCAAACTGGATTTTGGAAACAATGAAATGATTAATAAAAATTGTTGTTCCATCTCTATAGGACATTTCCTTACCACTGTAATTTGTCAGCTCTGCCCATACTTGTAAGATGCTGATGGGGTGCGGTCCATTCTTCAGAGGGCGAAGAACTTACGTGCCCACTAATCCGGTGCCAGGCCCCCTGAGGTCTCTGTGTTAGTCTCCGGCTGGGAATGGGAGACTCCAGCCTTGGCAGAGTGGAACTTTACAGACAGGCAGTAATATTGTGGCAGCAGAGGGCTGTGTCATAAGACCACAAAGAAAGGATGCCAGAAAAAGATTTTCTCTCTCTCTTTGCTTGTGTGGCTGCCAGGACTGCCGAAGCAGGGAGTGGTTCAGTTCTCAGGGGATAGAGTTGTTTGCTATTGATGCGGGAAAGAGCAGGAGACCGCAGTCAGGAAATCTGGCTCTTTCTAGCTGTGTGAGTTCAGACGGGTGACGCAGCTTCTCCGCGCATCAGATTACCCCCCTATCAAATGTGGGGTCTGTGGTAGTTTGAACTTAAGTTCTCTTCAAGACCAGGATTTCATGATTTTTTGTGAATTGTCCTCTTCTCTTTACTGAGCCAGTTTTAATGGTTCTGTCATATGGCCGGGACGAGGAGGGGAAGGTTAGTGTTGGAATTAATCCATTTCTGGACTGACCGTTGTTATTCAGGATTTGTCTAGAGAATCCTTGGGGTAGCACCTGTTTCCTTCCCAAACCGCTCTGTTGGGCAGAAGTCCTGGGCATTCACTTACCACATAGGAACCAACTGGAGCAGAATATAGTTTGTATGTCCTAGGACAGAGGCCAGTTTCAGAGTACCTGCTTTGTGCTAAGGGCCAGGTCAAGATCTTCTAAATACATTAGGTTTCATTATTTTTAATATATAAACTCTTATTTAGTGTGTCATTTATTTTTATTTCTTTTATTTTTGTTTTTGTTCCATTACAGTTGTCCCCATTTTTCCCCATATCTCTCCCCTGCCCTACCCACCCCTACCTTCCACATTCAGTCTTCCCCCTCGACCTGCTGGCTTTGTCCACGGGTCCTTTACACATGTTCCTTGATGACCCTCCCCCTTCTTTCCCCTGGTACCCTCCCCCTCCTCTGGTTACTGTCAGTTTGTTCTTTATTTCCGTGTCTCTGGTTCTATTTTGCTTGCTTGTTTGTTTTGTTGATTAGGTTCCACTTATAGGTGAGATCATATAGTATTTGTCTTTTACTACCTGGCTTATTTCACTTAGCATAATGCTCTCCAGTTCCAAAAGACCTACACAAACTAAAGCGAAGGGTTGGAAAAAAATATTCCAAGCGAATGAACAGGAAAGAAAAAAAAAGCTGGGGTAGCAATACTTTGATCAGACAAGATACACTTCAAAACAAAGGCCATAAAAAGAGACACAGAAGGTCACTGCATAATACTCAAGGGAAGAAACCACCAAGAAGACATAAACATTGTAAATATATATGATATATATGCACCCAACATAGGAGCACCCAAATACATAAAGAAAATCTTGGAAGACTTCAAGAGGATATAGACAGCAACATACTTATAGTAGGGGATTTTAACACTTTACTGTCAACAATGGACAGATCTTCCAAACAAAATATCAACAAGAACATTGTGACATTGAACAATGCCCTAGATCAAATGGACTTAACTGATAGACATAGAATCTTTCATCCCAAAGAAGCAAAATACACGTTCTTTTCAAATGCACATGGAACATTTTCAAAGTTAGGCCACATGACAGGACACAAAACAAGCCTCAACAAATTCAAGAAAATTGAAGTGATATCAAGCACTATTCAGTGTATCATTTAATATATTGTTATATTTGATATTTATCATTATTGCAAATATATTCTTTGTAGGACAACTCAATGGGACATAGATTTTTTTCCCCCTGAGATGAGGAAATGAAACTCAGGTAAATAGGTGTATGGTTTGATGAGTTTTCACACAGCGAATAGACTTGCATACTGATCACCCAGGTTGGAAAGGGGAATATTACTATCACACCGGCCCAGTCTTTACCACAGCCCTCCTTACTAAAATAACCGCTGTCCTGACATTGCACACCGCAGATTAGTCTCGCCAGGGCGGGGATTTGAGCCTGTGTTGGTCTGTCTCCAGAATACATGCTCTCTCTACCACTTCTGGATTCCTTAGATTTTTCAGGTCTGTCCAGGGCATGAATGCCTTGCCCTATTTATTGGGACGCAGTACTTGGCACCATCCTCGATAGGCAGCTCTTATTATAACAATTGCAAAGAGCTTGCTTTTCTTTCTGAGGGGAAGGAGGAAGCAGCAGGCATGGCTACATTGGAAGGGCCTGGAACAACCTGTCTTGAATGTGCTCTGTGCCTCTGCCTTGACCCTCATGAACTGGCTGCAAAGGGAGCGTGTGCTGGAGGCAAACCGGCCCGACTCCTATTTCAGCTTCTGCTTCAGCTCTGAAGGGAGTTGGTTTTTTCTTTGCTTTGTTCACCACCTTCTGGTTTGGAAAGGGTTAAGGATGAACCCAGGGAGGGGGAAATCTTTGATTGCAAACGGTGGTAAAGAGGATGTAAAATTTCATGTAGTGTGTTAGAGTGTATAGAACTTTGAACTCGTTATCTGGCTCTCCCTTGCTACCAAATGAATTTTTATTATTCCTGCTATTTACTATTCCTTAGGCCGATCTAGTCTTCATGAGTTCTTTCAATGTGAATTTGTGTATTTCAAGGTAATTTAACATCAGAATATACATGTTTAAAATTTATACCTTCTGAATGCATGTTTCTGATGGGTTCCTAAATCATTTAAAATGTTTAATGTATTCATTTCAGTTTATTTCAGCTAACAGTCAGTTAACCTTTCTTATGTGTTAGGTCAAAGGTTGGGATGTTCAAGGTCAATGTGAGTTGGGGAAATTAACACTTATAGTTTTAATATTATAATTATATATGCTAGTATGTAGCACTAGAAAAATACAGGCAATGGAGCAATGAATTGTGCTGGGAGTGGGGACGGCATGAATGGGTGGAGCGAGACCAAGCCAGGTGGCATTGGAGCTGAGACTTATGTGATAGATACACAATCCCCAGACAGATGCTAAGAAGGAGAAGGGAGTTGCCGGCAGAGGAAGGAGCTTGCAGAAGGATATGTGGCCTGAAAATGCAGGACGTGATTGTGGGGTCTGAGAGGTCTGGTGTAGTTGGAACACACGGTGGATGCGGAGCATGGCCAGAGACGAGTCCAGAAAGGCAAGGGAGAGCTTAGTGTGGGAAGCACCTTGCACGCTGTGTTCGGGAGCTTTCATGCGACTGGACAGTGAGACCCTTTCGAGACTTTTAAGAACAGTAACTGTTAACTTAGTTAACTGTTCATTCAACACGCAGCAGGTGGCTGTAATGGACGAAGCGCATATGTCATCCTTGCCTCCATGGAGTTTTCAGTCCAGTAAGGGAGACAGTTAATGAGATGATCACACGTCTATAGTTACACGTTGATGAATGTTCTGTGTGGCAGGTGTGTGTATGGCTGGGTGTACTATAGGGTGGTGATAGGGGGTGATATGGAGTAGGTGGTAGGTCTCAGGCATGGACGGGCAGAGCACTAGGAATGCTAACACCTGAGGAATAGGTGGAAAAAGATAGGCTGACCAAGAGCCTCGGAAGAATTAACCAGAGAGGTGTGAAGAAACAAGGAGAATTGAAGCCAAGAGGACAAAGTGTCTCAGGAAGAGAGTGGTGGGCACACGGTGACGACCTTTATTTCCAGAGGTCACTGTGGAAATGTGATGGCTAGTGAGGGGGAGACTCTGAGGTCTGGACCTCAAGGGTGGGCGGCTCGCAGCTCTGGCCGCACGCTGGCATCACACCCGCTCTGTGTGCGCTGCACTGATGAAACCTGAATATCTGGGGTGGGGCCCCACCACCCGTGGTTTGTCCCGATTCCCTTATGCTGCCAAGGTTGAGACCTGCAGGGGCCCAGGTGAGACAGGATGAAGGGCTCAGAGCCGTGGGGGTTGAGGGGGGCTGGGATGTACACAGACCAGACAGGACTTTGTGACTTTGTGAATGAGGGGGCGAGAGGGAGGGAGAAGAGAAAATTGATTGAGTACATTCGTGTAACGCATAATAATCAGATCCTGTGTGTTTTTGGTTTCAGATACTCGTTTTTCGTAGCTATGGGGTACCTGACGATGTGCCACGTCAGCAGAATATACATCTTCCACTATGGGATTCTCACTACGGATTTTTCTGGGTGAGTGTCTTAATTCGTGGGGGGCATTCTGACTGCTGGCTTTGTCTCCCTCTCTTGGGGTCGGGACGGATCAAGAATCATGGGTGCCCGGTTCAGTCTGTAAGACGGTGCTGATGAGGTGAGAGTGGAGACTCGGCTGCTCTGTGGGACTGAGCCCCGTTGTGCTGTCAGGCAGGGCTGCAGACGATGGCCCGTGGGCGGTGTCTGGCCCGCCACCTGCTTTTGTAGTTACGTTGGAACACAGCCAGGCACTCACTCATTCATTTACGTTGTCTCTGCCTGCGTTTGCAAGATGATGGTGGAACTGAGTGGTTGCGACAGAAACCATACGAGCCACAAAGCGTAAAACATTCGCTAGCTTGCTCTTTACAGTAAAGTAAATACTATTCTAAGCCTTTAACATCGAGTTGGTGTTTATCTCTCCCAGTTACTAATGCAGACAGTCTTCCATACTAGCTGATAAATGGCTGCTCCCTTCCCCCCTTGAGTGTCCCCTGGCTGCCCCGGCCTCTCCCCACCAGGTCCATCAGACTTGCAGCACCTGGAAAGGCAATGCCTGGCGCAGTGGGAGGTCTCCACAATGGCTGTGAAAATGCTGTGTCACCCGCCTGGCCTTTACCTGGTGGGCCATGCTTGCCCTGATTGGTCACCGGGTAAAGACAATGGATGGATCAGTGAAAACTCTGTGCTCTCTTGGTGTTCATTCAGTAACAGCTTTCCGTGAGTCCTGAGGAATGGACACTGAGGCACAGGGATTCCTCACAGCACACTGTATTATCCATGTTACTTCCTGAGGGGTTGGTTCTGTTCCCTGCGGGCAGTCTGAGCTCAGAGAGAACTCGGGGTCTCCCCTCAGGTTGAACCGAATTTCTTTTGGTGAGTTACTAGGGAATAGGCAGTGAAGTAAGAGAGTTACAACTCACAGCTCCTTTCTGTAAGCCTTGCAAATCAGGCATCTAACCCGTCCCATTGTGGAGAGGGTTGGGAAGGCACCCGTGTTGCCTCGGGACGCAGACTGTGGCACTGGCATTTGCGTGGCTGTCGTTTGTCTCAGAGTGGCTTTTCGTGCGTTGGTTTTTCTTACCCTCAGGCCTCTGGGTTTTACTGTTTCTCTTTGAGTTGTCTCCTTCCTTTTCCCCCAGATTATGGAACAGTTTTTCAGTTTTTTCTGAAACAAGCCCACAACTTATTTTTATTTTTTATTGGTGTGTATTGCTATCAAAATATGGAAAATATGGCAACAAGAAAGATAATATAGTTGGAAAGTTATAGCATTAAAAGTAACTTTTAAACAGTGATCATAACTCTCCCTAGTGTTTAATTAACAAACTTCATTTTTTTGGTTTCACCCCAGAACCATGTCCTCACCCCTCCAATACTTAGAAGAGTTTGTGGCTCTTAATAGTTGTTCAATAACTGAATGAGTTAAATACCCTAGCATTTGTCAGTCCTTTCTTCAATGTTTCCAGAAGCCTCAGTTAAATACCCGCCCTAGCCATTGGGTTGGGACATTGAATAAAAAACTTTTACTTTAGCCCAAAGTAGATTATTACCTGTCCTCATCTCTGTCACTTTTTCTTTTCAAGGCGCACAGTGTATGTTCCTTCATTCCCTTCTGCAGCTGTTTGTGGGTTCCCAGTACAGTAGGCGCAGTGCTGGGGCCTGGAGACACTCAGGCAGGAGGAAGGATACGCCAAGCTGAGGAAACAGCTCTGCAGGAGCACAAAAATGTCAGACAGGTGTCTGTGGAGGTCCCAGAAAGCCACCTCCCCTCCCCTTGCCCTCCACATCCCTATGTCCCCATGTCCTATCAGGTCAGCAGCCTGGCTGTCCCTTGGCTCCATTCGCTGCTCTGCATGACCACCGCCATCACTCGGGGCCACCTGTGTCTGCTGGTTTCCTAACTGGCCGTCTTTCCTACCACTCTGCCCCTTCTCTAGTTTGTGTTCTCCGTACTAACCAATGAGGTTCTAGAATGCCAGGCAGGTGACGAGATGGCCCTGCCTCGTCTCTGGCCACCTCCCACTTCCGTGTGCACTGCAGAGGGCAGCAATGCCAAAAGCCCATGGTCTGCACACATGCTGGGTTAGTCCGTGTCTCCGTGCCTCTGCCTTGCATATTCTGCCAATTAGAGGGATGCATATCATCCTGGTCTATGTGGAAATCTTTTCCTTCTTTTCCCCAAACCCAGTTCAAAGATCACTGTTTTACAAAGCTTTCCCTGATTGCCACCACCACCGCACCTCGGTCCCTTCTTCCACCAGTCAGTCACTCACTGCATTTTAGACCTTGCACCTGGCTTTCAGTGGCTGGTGCTGCCCATGGCCGGTGAACCACGCCCATGGCGACCCCAGAGCCTGGAGTGTTTGTAGCTGGCACCCCCGGGCTCTGCTGCTTTTGTCAGTTGATGTATATGCTTATGTAGTGTCATCTGTGTTTATTCTAAAACTTGTTTATTCCAGATTGTACTTACATATAAGCTGATTATATATGGAAGGAGAGAACATGGTTTCTTTAAATCTAAGTTGGGTCCTTTAGAAAGTCACCAAAGCAAGTTTAGTATATTAAAGTAATGGCTGTTGAATTCAGGGTGGGTGACAATGCTGAAAGGGTGTGGGAAGGGGTATACAAGTTAAGGATCCTGTGCTCAGGTTGCTTTGCAGGCATCTGCCTTCTTTTACCTTCTCAGTCCGTGTTAGAGGAAATGACTCCAGAGGCATAGATTGGGGTTTATGTAAGAGGCAGATGCAGGACCAGAGGAAAGACCCTGGTCCTGCGTCAGAAGGTTCATCTGTTTGTCATTCAGCAGACACAGATGGAGAACCTGCAAATGCAGGCACAGTTAGAGGAGACAGCAGTGAGCCAGTGATGCGGACCCCGGCTCGTGGGGCTTGTGGGGCCCGTGGCGTTGTGGCTGAGACGAGACAAAGTCACACAGACTACCAAATCCTGTGGAGGAAAAGGGATGGCACCCCCACCCCTGCCTTGACAGGCTTTTATTGCTTTTCTGGGCACAGTACATGGAGGATGGTCCTCATTTACTATGCACAGGTTTGCTTTAGCTGGTTACCTTTGACAGAAAACAAAGGAGAGGATGTTGCTAATTACATAAAAAAGGAAGGATATTTGCAAATGTAAAGGGAAAAGTGGTTGAACTGGTGACGCTCATCCTTGGAAGGTTTAGCATAGATTTTGGGAAGTTACTTTAAAGATATGCAGTAAATGTTTGCTGCCTCAATTCAGGGTGAGGGAGTTTTAGCAAAAAGCAAACCTCAGAGTGGCCTAGGTACAATGCAGGCCTGATCCCCACGGGAGAACCTTTCCATGGGTGTAGGTGCTGTGTACCAGACCTCGCTTTCCACTGGCCTTTCCGAGTGGGAGCTGGGCCCATGCCACACAGAATGGTCTCCTATAAGCCAGGACTGTGGAGTGAATGTCCAGTTATCTATTTCAAGTTTATATAGGAAGTTCAAATGTGAACATACCATTGTGTACTGGGTTGATTAGTGTCCCGCCAAATCCATGTAAACCCAGAAGCTCAGAATATGCCCCTATTTGGAAATAGGATCTTTGTAGATGTAACTAGTTAAGGTGAAGACCCACTGGATTAAGCTGGGCCCCAAATTCATCATGCTGGTGTCTGTGTGTGAAGACCATGAGAGAGGCAGTTCACAGACACACAGAAGGAAGAAGGCATGTGAAGGTGGAGGCAGAGATGAGAGCAATGCAACTACAAGCCAGGGAACTCCAGGGATTGCTGTCATTTGCCGGAAGCGAGGAAAAAGCATGGAACAGATTCTCCCTCACAGCCCCCAGATGGAACCAGTTCTGCCAACGCCTTGATATGGGACTTTCAGCTTCCAGACTCCAGACACTGTTTCTGGTTTTAAACCACCCAGCCTGTGGTAATCTGCTATGGCGGCTCTGGGAAACGGATACACATTGTTTTGTGATTGCGTACCTTTTGCTGAGCCAACAAATGCACCCCCTCCCACCCCTGCGCCCCATCATGCAGGTAAAAGTGCCTCTTCTGTCCACATCTCTTCCTCCTCTTGTCACATGCTCCCCTCTACTGATTTCATTCATAAAACCATAAGCTCTTGAATGATTGTTATGTCGTTTTAGCATAATCAGAATTGTGGGAAGTTACCACGAGGAAAAAGAAAGGGCATCCGTGGGACACAGTAATGTGTTTGAAATGCTGTAGATTTGGGCTTCAGCGACGGGGCAGGGATGGAAATCAGTTCCTGTCAACTTGACTTTCAGCAGCAAAGCCGTGATAAGTCTCCTCAGGTGATGTTGTTTTCTGGCATTTTTGGATTTCCTCGTATTCAGACATCTCAGACATTCCCACAAAACTGTAGAATGTTTGAACTAGAAAGGACTGTTGTTAGGGAAAGGGTACAAAACGTGTCTTCCACCTGTAAACGCATGCAGCTTAGTTCTCTGATCGCTGATTGGTCATACCACATGGTATGCGGGTCGCTTTTATCGCAAGCTAACAGGTGGAACGGGCCATTTTTGCTAATGTTTTGTGCAAATGGCAACATTCAGTAAAATTACGATAATTTTAGTTTTACATATTTTTTTTCAATGAAACTTTTTGTGATTTACTATAAAATGTATACTGAATTATTTTTCTTAAATTTTAAACAGACAAATACTGGAAAACTCACTGGAAATTGAAGTAAAAGTAATAAAATATGTAAAAATTCCGATTTACTGAAAATATTTTGGAAAAGAGTACGTAAAATGTGTAAAAAAAGAAAGAATGAAGTTTTCTTTCTTAAACTTCATTGTAAAAAAAGTGAAGTTTTAGTAGTGTTTTTTGTTGTGTTAATTGTATTTAAAAAAAGAAAGAATGAAGTTTTAGTAGTGTTTTTTTGTATGATAATCGTTAAATCATACATACATACATAATTCACCCTTGTCTGTGTTAAAGAGACCCAAATTTTGTCCTTTGGAATTCGTATATCTGCATGTTAGCATCCATTTAGAGCAATAAAAAAGTATAAAAATAAACATATTTATCTGTTACCCGCATTCTACTGCTAGTCTATAAAAAACATATTTATATGTGTCCCGCACTCCACTACCAGTCAACGTAAAACGTATAAATATGTTTCCCGCATACAATGTGATACTATCCAGTCCTTGAAGGTATGTCTTTTTTTTTTTAAATTATAGTGCATTGTTAAGCAACATTCCCCCCACCCACCACCACCACCATAAATGCACACTGCGTCACTGACATGAACTCGTCTTCTTGGACAATGTCAGTTAATGTAAAGGGAGAGGTACCCACTGACCTAAAGTGGACAAGATGTTTTAAACCATTGGTCTCCAACCTTTTTGGCACCAGGGACCGGTTTTGTGGAAGACAAAGTTGCACGGATTGGGGTGAGGGAGATGGTTTCGGGATGATTCAAGCCTGTTACATTCCAGCTCACCTCCTGCTGTGTGGCCCGTTCCTAACAGGCCGTGACCGGTACCTGTCCGCGGCCCAGAGGTTGGGGACCCTTGTTTTAGATGACAAATTGTCACCAGTTTGTTCTCATTATGACCATGCAAGGAACCACATGTTTTCCTTCTGAATGGAATTAAACACTATTATTTTAGTTTAAAAATCTGATTTATGATTCTGCCGAGGAATAAAGTGGTGTTCTGAAGTTGAGCCTGGCTGTTTAAAGCAGTCCGACGTGGTAGCTGCCCTCTTTTGCGCATGCGTGCAAACCTAAGTGCATGGCACCCTTTATTACACCTGTAGCATAAGAGCACAGACAGGAGTGGGATGGGATTGGATTAGATTAGTGTTTGTGTCAAACAATATATGTTTTTAATTTGGGGGACACATAAACGCTGTATTTTAGATGATTCTGGTGCTTGAAATTTTATTTATCATTCTGAAAGTCATAAAAGTTTTCACGGGCTAGACTGGTGTTAATGGTGAGGATTACACACGATACACTTTTATTAGTGCTGCTAATCCAGTGCATATCAATGTATGTCGCGGTGAATGTCCTCTGTGCTTTCTCAGTGAACGTGGGCAACTACAGACACTGGCACGTTTACTGTTCTTCTGGGGGAAGCTCAGCAATTGCTTGTAATAGAGTTGTTTCTTGATTCCCTTTTAAGTTTGTCATAATGAACCGATTCTTCTTTGTTGCTCACAGAAGGGTGCAAACGGGCTTCTCTTCCGAGGGAAGCAGCAACAAGAACTCTTTTTGTGTGTGTGGGCCAGGCCAGATTCAGGCAGATTATTTCCCTCCCACCATGCTGGCAATTTGAGTTGCTCATGTATTTCTGAAAACATTATGAAAGGAGAACTCTTCTACACTACCAGTGGGAATATAAATTCGTACAACCCTTCTGAAAGGCAAGTTAGCCAAACATTTCAAGCAAGAATTTTTAAAATGTTCATATCCTCTAATAGGATAAATTCCTAGGAATTGAATTACCTTATTAAGGAAATCAAATCTATTCATAAGCATGCTCAACTGCTGTCGATAATAATGAAAAATTGAAAGTATCCCAAATGGTCCAAAAGAGGTGAATGATTAAAATGATGGTACTAAAATGCATCCATTGACAATGATGTCTTCAAAGTATGTTAGTGATACTGGCAAATGCTTAAAAGATGATGGAAAATAAAAACCTCAAAACAAATAACATGTATTAAGATGCCAATTTTACGAATATGGACATGTGTAGAAAAAAGAGTAGGAGGAAATAATCAAAATGCTAAGACAGTGATTCTGTAGGGGGTGTGCTTTATTGGTGATTTAATTGTTTTATTCTTTTATATGATCATAATAATGAGATACCCTAAACATTACTTAAGTACATTTACATGCGTATTATGATGAACTATAGCCTACAGGAGTAGAACAAGAGCCGTTTGTGTCCCCTGTTACCCTATTATGTGTCTTGTAACCCAAAGCAGCAGTGTCACTTACCTGCCTTCCTCCTGGTGGAGGTCTCTTGCCCCGTTGTTCCATGGGAAATGTTTTCCTCTGTTACGACATCCTGATCACTCTGTCTGGCCAGCCCCGTATGTGCAAATAATTGGGTTCTCTCTGATTGTAAAAAGAATGTATTTGCAAGGTGATTTCAGTATTTGATTATTTCATCAGGCTGCCACCAGCTTTTCCATAATTAGCACAGTCACCTGGAATTTAATTACAAAGACATGAGTTCCTGGGTTATGTGAGGTATATTTGGTGGGTTCCTGTTACAATGGAGGACTGGTGATTTTGTTGTTGTTGAGTGCCGAAGTGTGTGAGTTGAGCGTGTTGTTGTTGAGTTTGGTACAGAGATGAAATCTTTGAAAAGATGAGTGGAAAGAGTACAGGCCTACTCTACTCTGATTGACACTGGATGATTCTAAATGGATACCATGAACGCTGAGTCCAGAGGAGTTCCCGCTACCTTTAGCTACAACCCTAGGAAGCCTGGTGGAGCTGTGCTCATTCTTTGCTGTGACGCCTGGAATCCCTTTTCTTTCATAATGTTGGCACGACTGAAAGGCATTTAGGAGCATTCCCCTACAGCTGTGATAGCATCAGTAGCCTCCTTAGTAAGTAATCCAGGGAGCAGGGGGTACAGGCAGGGCGGAAGCAGCAGGGAGATGAGGAGGTGCTGTCTGAGCCTCCTCTGCTCCTCCGCTGCTGGGTCCAGGCACAGCTTGCGTTGTACCCTGGCACCTCCGGTGGTTGTTCCCATTGGCAGGCCTGGCCTAGGTTACAGCCGATTGGAAGTTTGCTGTACCTGTGTTCTCCCGCCCTGCCGTACTTCTTGCTTGCCTGACTCCTTGCTTTCCTAGTGTGTAAGTGTTATATGTGGATTTGTATTGTAAACAAAGAAGTAATACACATTTTAGTATCTGTGCTGCCGAAGCAAGCACAAAAAGTAATATAAAGTATAACTTTTGGGGTATAAAATTACCTGTTGGGGAGGATAAGACCCACGAGGGTCAGATCCAGCGAGACACTGGCCAGCCAGCTGTGTGTCTGCTTGGCTCTTTGCTGACTACATTCCCTCATCGTTCCATCCTAACTTTACCAGGACAGGGAACTAACCACTTTAGGTACAAAGACTAAGGTAAAACAGGCAGGTTTTATTGGATATTTATTGGATATTGCTCAAAATGGAGTTTTGTGTAGTGTTTTAAAGACAGGTTATTTTTGTTGGGAGTTGATATGGGACATGCAAATGGGTGAATGGGTACCACTTCTGGTCAATAGCTTAAAATCTGTAATAGAAGGCCTTGATTTTATGTTTATGTGGAGGGAGAGGTGGATGGCATTGTTTTCTCTTTCTTTTCACTCTAAACACATCTCCAACTGCCTGTTTTCCTTTACTTAATTTCCCCCTATATTTCCTTATCCCAGTTCGACTGATAATCTTAAGTTTAGGAAGAAAAAAATGGTTTTCTTTAGCTTTCTTTTTATCATGAAAACAATTCATGGGACAAAAAAGTAGTGGCCCTAGCTCAATCGTGCTGGACTCAAACCCTGACTTCAGATTGGTCACATGGTTCCCATGGATCGAAGTGCAGGGCACACGACTGACAGGTGTACACAAATCCAAGGACAGGGCATACTTTTCAGGGGTGGGAAATCTGAGCGCAGTTCAAGTTCTAAGGCCTCATTGTCCTGTTCTTTGGCTGTATCAAAGAGCCATTTATGTCCTTCCTGTGCTTGTAGTATGTGCTTGTGGATGCTGGGCTTTGCATTTTTGCAAAAAAAAAGAAAGCATGAGTTCCAACCACAAACCAACAGACATCTGTTAGATTATATTATGTTTTGATTGGAATGCACCATAGATGGTATTTGAGTTTTATTTTAAATTAGTAACTTCATGGGTTTGACTCTCGAATTTCAGTAACTTGTGCATTTTAAGTTTGACATTTGATCTATCCGTAAGTTTAAATAAATTGATCAATGAAAAATTGTTCAGAGAGGACTTTCTCTGAGCAAGAGCATATGGCGCTCTTCCTTATACCCATGGCAAAGTAGGAATGTAGGAGGATTCTAAATTCATTCCTTCTAGTGAACAGGTTTTAGTTTGAGGATTTTAGATCTGCTTTTTCACAAGTTATCAGTATGTTCTATTATAATCAGTGATCACATGTGTGAGTTGTTTTTTAATACAGTTGCTAGAAAATTCTTCAGATGTTTAAAACAGAAGGAGTACATTGTGGAAAGTATAGTCTGGATGATCTGCAACAATATTTGATCTGTAGCTTCTTCTGTTTTTTTTTTTCAAAAAAGGGACATTCTTTTCTAAACAAGGACAACAATATGGTTTCTACATGGACCCACTAATGCAGATTTCATATGGAGTAATACTTACTGACATTGATCTAGATATTCAGTATTATGTATTGCATTAGTTTGGGTTCTCTGAGAAGCAGATGCTGAGATAAGGATCAGAAATATAAGAGGTTTTGGGGCGAAATGCCTGTGAGGGGAATTGGGGAGGCCAGTGGATGAGGCTGGGAAAGCCTCAGATTGAAAGGCATGTCTGACCCCTGAGATGGGGGGGACAGGAGAAGAGTGGTCTTCGGCTACCGTGCTGTTGTAAGACAACTTTCGCAAGGTCAATGGGAAGTCCTTGGGCTAAAATTCCCCAGGGCAGAGGAGTACCACACCTTGTGGGGAGGGGCCTGCCTGAGTCTGGAGGCCTGGGTTTAGTACGGACTGGGTGGCAGAATCAGGGCACAACCGGAACCAGTCAGTTGTACTGCTCCAGCAGCCGATCTGAGAGGCGCGTTCTCGTGGCCACCGCATGTGTGAATGTTAGGCTACCAAATGCTTTGCCCGGTGTGTGCATAACTATGGAATACATTAAATCTAACCCCAGATAGAGCAAAACAAATCCTATATTTCTATAGAGACAGAAAGGTAGGCTAATTCTATGACATATTTAATGTCTGTGTTGATATATCTATTTTTTAGACCCTTAAATATATATATAAATTCATATTTTTATATGAATTAAATCAAATGTAGGAATTTATTTGATTTGCAAACTGCATAGTCACCAGAGAGTATGTCTCAAATTGAAAAACATTTCATTGGGATTTGAGTAAGGAAAACAGGGAGCTTAGTTGCTATTAATGATTCCTAGGACTTTTGATCTTGTGAAAGGAAAAAAAAGATGACAAAAAGGCTTTGGAAAGAAAACTGTACTGCTTTGAAAGTCGTTTTTGAAACTACCTTGAGTGTGATGTTTACAGTGCATCTCATTCAAGAAAGACAGCTCTCGGCATCTGTTACACCCTGTGGGGCAGAGACCTCGTTGAGTGTCAGGCAGTGAGCTGCGAGATTACAATGGTCTACAAGACGAATTCGATCTGGTAGGAACCTTCCATCTAGCCTTTATTTGTGGATCCAAACTTCAGCGTTCTGGAAGAACAGTTATTTCTTTTCATTCTAAGAGAGCGTGGTCACAGCAGTGTTAGCTGTGAGCACATCTTGCTGCCTTAACTTGACCACCTGACGGCTGCCGTCTGCCACACCTTCCCCCCAGGCCCGGCAGAGCACTGACGCCCTTCCCTTCTGCAGCCAGATCTCTCTTCTCCTAGCCTCATACACAACAGTCACAGTCTTGTTTCTAGCAATGGCCACTGGCCACCGGGCTTTTGCAAATAAGATACGAAGTTGGGTGTAGGTGTTAACATTTCAAAGTGTATTTGTTGGTACTTTTTCGAAATGCTTTATCTTGTTAGTTTATATTGATAGTTTAAAATATTACATGCTTACTATGTTAAAGAGATGGAAAGTGGGAATTAGAACGAGGAGAATTAAAGAGGAAATGGACTCACAGAGAAGTGGCTGAGTGCAGTTGACACACTTCACACTTGGCCTGAAAGTAGCTTGTGTTGAATTCCATGGTCCCACATGTCTGGGCCTGGCCTGAGCTCAGGGCACAGAGGCTGTGGGCATCCCGGGGTCACACCAGGAACACGGCTGCAGGACAGCAATTTTCACCCGGTGTGCCACTGCACAACGGTGTGCCATAAGAATTTTTAAACACACAATACCTGACTGTTCAGTCAGGGGCACTGACCTTTTTCCCTTACATCATCAAATAAAAAAATGACAACAGCCAACACAACAGTAGTCATCTGCTGTGACTGAATCAAAACTATACCTAATTTTTTTCCAGATCAGCCAAAAGTATATTTTTTGATGTGCCACAGAAATTTAGTAGTTAGTTTGTGTGTGCCACGAGATGGGAAAGGTTGGAAATCCTCGCCATCGGACTTCCATCAGAGCCTCAGCATTCCATGCAGACGAGCATCAGTCTGTCGGGGCCAGAGACAGCAACTGCAGTAAGAAGCCACAGGATGGATATCAGAAAGCCAGGGTGAATGAAGGAGGTTTGGAAGAGTATGGTAGGTAGAGCAGTGGGATTTTCTCTTGTATTGTTGAGCAAGAATAGAGCTGCTGAAAGTACTAAACTAGGGTAGACAGTTGGAAAAACAGGTGCTTTAAGAAATTGCAACTTGGTTGAGATAGACAATTCACATATCATACAATTCACCCATTTCAAGTGTACAGTTCAGTGGCTTTTTAGCATAGTCACAGAGTAAGTTTACAGAGTACAGCCATTCATGACAATTAATTTCACAACATTTTCATGACTCTCAAAGGAAACCTGTATGTATCACCTGTCACCCTATTTCCTCTCCGTTTCCCCAGCCCAGGCACCCAGCAGCCTGCTGCGTTTCTCTGTGGGTCTGCCTGTTCTAGGCATTTCATATACATTATACAATCATACAGTATGTGTTTTTGTGTGTCTGCTTCTTTAGAATGTTTTCAAGGCCCACGAAAGATGAAATTGCTTGGCCTTCCTGTAAGTCCATGTTTAGCCTTTGAGGTGCTGCACACTGTTTCTAACGCAGCCTTTGGGTCCCTGATGCATTCGGTCTCCCCGCCAGCAACGTGCCAGCCTCCCAGCTCTCCACCTGCTGGCTGACGCTTGTCATCTGTCTTCACTTCCAGCCCTTTCCTTGCTTGAGAAGTGGTATCTCATTGTGGTTTTGATTTGCATGTCTCTTGTAACTAATTACTGTTGAGCATCTTTCATGTGCTTATTCACCATTTGTGTATCTTTTTACAGGAATGTCCATTTGGATCCTTTGGCCATTTTTAAATTCGGTTGTCTTATTTTTTTTCCCCCAAGAAAACAATGTTAATATTTTCATGTATGTCTTAGTACTTTTTTCATGCATGTGTGTACATTGTTGTTACAAAAATGATATCGTATACATACTGTTTTATAGCCTGCTTCCTCACATTGTAAAGATTGTTCTATTTCAATAAGTAGTTTTTACAAATTTATTTTTAATGACTGCAGAGTACTTCATGTCTGTGCCATTATTTATTGATGTAGTTCCTTATTTTTTGATATTTGCGTTATTCCAGTAAACGAACAACACGCATTTCTGATTTTTTTCTAGAATTGTCATTCTTAGTCAGAAAGTGACCACATAAGTTTTGGATACATATATACCGTCTCAGTGAACCAGGTAATGGAGAAAGAAAGAAGTCAAATAGCCAAACCCACATTCAAACAAGACCACAGTCAGTTCTCAGATACCTTGTTCAGATTTACTGTGGATAGGACGCTGCAGTGACCTGCAGCTGTCCCTCGCTCTGTCATTAGGACACTGGTTATTCACTGCGACTGCTGCCCCTTGCGTCCAGGAGCTGGAGGGGTTGTCTTGAAATTATTGAGTTGTGGGAGTTCTTTCTATAGTCTAGTACCAATCTTACAGATACGTGATTTGCACGTATTTTCATGCATTCCGTGAAATGCCTTTTTACTTTCTTGAAGGGCACATTCTTTGAGGTACAATGATTTTAAGTTTTAATGATATCCTTTGATGTATTATTTTTCTTTTGTTAAGAAACGATTGCCAAATCTAAGGTCAGGAAGATTTACATCTGCGTAAATCTCTGGATCCATTTTAATTACTTTCTGTGCTCTTTTCACGTGGATGTCTAGTTGCGCCACTGCCCTTAGCTGAAACAACTATTCTTTCCTCCATTGAATGATCTGGGCACCCCATTGACACGGATGGCGCTTCTTGGGCAAGTGTTTATTTTATGGCTTTTTCCAAATTGAGATTGGTGTCATTTTTTGTTACTCAATGGTTTATTTATAGGTAGCTCCATTTTATACATGTGTGCATGGAAGGATAGTCTTTCATAGAATAAAGTATATTAGAATGTATTAGGGTGGCGAAGCCAAACTAAGTTTCATCCAGGGGGGACCAGGGCACTGGATTATGTGTCCCGAACCAGTGCTGCTTACACTTTAATGTGCATTCAGGTGCCCTGGAGATCTTGTTAAAAATGCATATTCTCATTTTCTGGTTCTGGAATAGAGTGTGAGATTCTGCATTTCCAGCAAGCTCCAGGCCATGCTGATGGTGCTGGGCCTGGAACTCACACGTTGAGTAATTGCTCAGGAGGGACTTCCTAGTGTGATCTTGTTCAGCATTGTTAGAGCTACTTATTTATAGTGATTCAGAAGGGAAATAAAAATTGTTTATTTTGAATTCAGTGCTTTTGTATTTTATTTACCAATCTTCAAGATGAAAAACCACGATGTAGAGAAATTGAGTAAAATTTCCAGTGGCACTTTTGCTTATCTTGACTATTTTCTGTCTTCCTTTCAGGCCTCTGATGATCGTCACTCAGAAGATCACAACCTTGGCATTCCAAGTTCATGATGGTGAGAGAAACGGCCCTCCGTTTTGCTCTGAAGTCCACCTGACATTTTTTATACTTGGTACACAGTCCCAGGTTTAGACAAGTGCTGGCAGATCTTGCTACATCTTGTCAAAAATTTGTAGGCCTCTTTACTTATAGCTTTTGACCTTCCCAGCTATTATTTACCATTTCTCTCCTGAATTTGTAGCCTAAATTTGTGGAAATATTTGCATTAAGAACAGTGAGTTTTCTGTTTACTTTTACAATGTTTTAAATTTAAGTTAACTTATGGTATTCTCTGCCCCTCATTTCCAAATCTGTTAAGAAAAAATGGCATCATGTTTTTATAGTTTAATCTCTGAGATGGCGATGAGGTAATATAAGATTAAATAGCATTGGCTGGTTAACCACTTTTTAATGTTAGATTTCTTTCTTTCTTTTTTTTTTTTTTTTTGCTTGGAAAATTATCTAATGAAATGAGCTTGACTCTAAAAAGCTGAGAGAAGAAAGAATATTCTGTTTGTATAGAAACTGAACATTTTCTTTACTCAGACTTTTTCTGGAAATGGCCAGAAAATGCAATTTCCACTGTTGAAACTGGGTTCCAAGGAAGGAGAGCAGCACTTTGATCTGCGGGAAGATGGGCTTAGGTGATGTCAGGTGCAAGTAGTAAACATGTATTCTGAGGATTTGTTCTTCCCCAGCAAACGCTTCCTGACTGCTGAAACTTCCGTATGTGTGAGAAGGTGGACAGTCTCCCCTAGGCTTCTTGTTTTTCCTTAAAGCTTGGAAAATATTTTAATTTCACATTGATGCTGTGTGTTTCTAGTTCATACTGGTGACTTAGTCATTCTGTAGAGAACTGGGTAATTTTATACCCAGGATGGAGTCTTTCTAGGGTGACCAACTCCCCTGGTTTGCCCAAAACTGAGAGTTTTTCCCAGGATATGAAGCTTGTAGTGCCCAAAGCAACAAAATCCTGGGCAAACCAGGATGAGTCGGTCAGCATTTTTGTACCTGAAAATCAACCTGGAAGTGATTATAGACTGACATCAGCGACATAAATCAATAGTTAAAATCAATTTAATTTCTGGGATTGCCAGAGATATACTATTTGATGAGGTCTTAGAAAAATGAGTGTGATTTTTTAAACACTGCTTCTTGTGGGGTTTTTTAAAAAGTTTTAGTTTGTTTGTTTTTTTACATAGGCTTTTTGCCTAGATTTACTTTTGTAAGCGTTCACAGTTTACCCTATTTTCTGGAACATCCCTTACATGCTGCAAAATGTTTGCCTCTGTCTTTTTTTTCTTATGTGTGGGAGGAAGAAGTAAATTCTGAAACTACTCTGCCTTCTCTTAAGCATGTTTTTGAGTTGTCTTTAATGACTAGCGACCATATCAGTCTTAACTGATGGTTACAGTTTTAAAGTTGACTTGTAATGCTTTGAGATGACACTTCAGTTTCTTTGACACTAACTTAACATATACATTTTATGAGAAGCACAAATGTAATTTGGGAGTTTTTCTGGCATGGATGAGTTTTAAAAGACGTAAAATCTCCTGATAATTCTTTTGTGTTTCCCCTGCATTCGGGGTTATGTTTCCTGTGTTTTGGAAGAGGAAAGTCCCTATTTCTTTCCCCATTACATTGCACACCCATGCTCTCAGCTCGTACCAGGTGTCTGCATTCAGCGTATCAGAGAGGCATTTACGCTGGTGTAGGCTACAAAAGCAGACTTATTTCTCTCATGTAGCAACAAAGGCACATAGAGCATGGTAAGCAGTGCAGGAAATGTGGAGAGTTCTCTGGGGTCCATGTCATGCTGTGCGAATTAACTTGGAGCAACCCCTGAATTCCCCCACTTCGTAAGAACCTATAGAGACTCTTCCTTACGCGTGGACTTGTGGGTTGTGCTTTGATCCAAAGCATTTAAAAAAATGGAAAACTTTGATTTGCGAAACAAAAATTAATCACTTTTTTCAAATGAATTCTACAAGCCTCTTTTAAGATTAATTATCTACTTTGCTTCAAACATTTCTAAATTTTCTCACAGGACTCGGTCGAAGAGCTGAAGACCTCTCTGCTGAGCAACATCGACTTGCTATAAAGTAAGTTTAACAATATATTCTCTAGTGATTCTGTGTATCAATCAATGTCTAGAGCACTTCAGTTTTAAAAAACATTCGCATATGATATTCATTATGTGGATGTAATATTATTCATTTAATGAATCTGCTATTGATGGACACTTGGGTGCCTACCACTCTTCAGCTTTTGTAAATGGTAAATGATGAGTAACCTTGTCCATAGGCCGTTTCAGGTGGGTTTGGGTAGAGCTGTAGGATTCCCAGGAGTGGGATTGCTGGGTCAGAAAGTAAGTGGATCTGTAATTTTGTTAGTTCTGCAGGATTCTCCTTGACTAGGGGCTGGTCTGTTCCAGAATTATTGGGCATGTGTCTTAGGGTCCTCAAGAAATAGTTATCAGTGCCCATCAGGATGATTAAATGCTGGCATGAAACAAGATAGGAAGTAAAGCTGGAGCAATAAATACTGGCTTGGGATAGGAGGAAGGTCAGAGGTGGACTTTGGTTGGTGTTGACATGTAGTAGAAAGGGAGTGGGTGTTGGAGAGGATAGGAGGTTATGCAGAGCAGGAGGATATCATATGGAAGTAGAAATGACGAGTGGGGTAGCATGTTGGGGATGCTGGTGCAGCCACGGCCGAGAGTTCCTGCTGGTGGGTAGTAGGAGATGACGGGGAGAGGAAGAGGGGCCCAGGTGGTAACGGGAGCGAGTGCTTCATTTCTTCACTAAGGGTCTGGGACTTGGAACCAATGGAGAATCACTGGAAGAGTCTAATGTGTCAGGTTCTTTGCTAAGCATGTGAGAGTGTAAGTAACTCCAGTGACTGGTCACCACCGGCATTTTAGGAAGCCTTTTCCCTCAATTCTACCCTGCTAGAAGAGCACGCCCCTTCAAATGCCATTAAAACACTAAAGAGAACGGCTCCTGCAGAATTTTTTCCCTGCCACTACCCTGGCTATTGACCTCGTGCCTGATGCCGAAGCAGATCAGAGACTGTTATAGGGGTAGTTTTGTGTGGCTTCTGCAAGTGGAAACTGGTTCCACCCATCATCTGTTTTGTATTTATTCTGGAAGTCGGGAGGGAGTTTTCCCATTTCAATCACTAACAGTAGATCCCATTCTCCTGTCTACCTTATCTTTATTATCTTCATTTTCTCCTGTAGAGGGCTAAAGTTAACAAGAAAGCATTTCCCAGCCCAGAGTTGTCTTTGCCCTAGACCCCACCCTCTGTGTTTATAGTAGTGGTTGGCCAGCAGAGGGCGCCACAGAGCGCTGCATCTTCTCTGAGCCACTCACCTCACTAACTTCAACAAGATTTCTCTCTTAGGTGGATTTTTAGAGAAACAGAAAAAAGGAAAGATCCTGTTAAGTTTATTAAACTATAAAGATAACACCTGTGTTTATGATTTGCTTATTTGCAAATATGAAAAAGATAAGGACTGAAGACTTTTCAACTTCTTTGTTTTCACAGAGTAAAACCCTCTTTTTTGGAATACTTAAGCTACCTTCTCAACTTCATGAGCGTCATAGCTGGACCTTGTAACAGTTTCAAGGACTACATAGCCTTCATTGAGGGGAGACATATACACATGAAGTTGCTGGAAGTGAACTGGAAGGAAAGAGGTTTCCACAGCCTGCCAGAACCTTCTCCCACTGTAAGTTTCTAGTGCCAAGTATTTACCCAGGGGTCCGGAATATAGAGTTTTGCTGCCAGAGCAGACCGTCACTAATAACTGTTCTAATCGAAAAGCTGAACCGTGTATCAGAAAGTTTGGCCAATAACTTTTCCCTCCATTTGCTTAAAATACTGATATCGGTATTTATTTTCAGTTCTCTGTGTTGCAGAAACAGATGTTTATTTCACAGAGGAGCTCACTGGCTGAGAATATTAAAGCAATCAATCCATTCGCTCGGCAGCCAGTATTTAGTGCCTCCGATAGGCTCAGCGCTGTACTAGTCAACACATTCAAAGTTATGGGTGTTTTGTCTTTATGAATACAAATTAATATACAGCCAATGGATAATATGTCAGTAAAGGGTGGAGGGAGAGGAAGTGGGGACCAGAGTAAATGGTTACATTGCAGAACCTGCGTGTTGCGAGGGAAAACAGTTTTACACACCCCAAAGCTTGGTTTTAGACTTTGAAAGAGTTTAAGATGGCTTTTTAAAATAATATTTTAATTTTAATCTGAATTTTATTAATGCCAAATTGGTCTACAGTAGGATAACTTCCCAAACTTCACAAATATGCTAAACTTATTCAGATAAAATATTCTATATTTAAGGGAAATTTATCATTAGTTGAAGGAATGGGGAACACGGGATAAGGGAGAAATTGAGACTCATTTCAATATTTCATAAATGCTAAAGTCTAGGCAAAATTGAGTATTTGAAATTTTAAGTGATTTATGCATTAAGCATGAATTTTCAGATAGTTTTGCCACAGTTGGCTCCTCAGCACTTTGTTGTCAGCCCAACGTCTCTGCGCCGACTCTCACTGAAACAGTCTCAGGGTGAAGTCACCACGGCTACCAGGCGTCAAAGTAACCATAGGTGTGTCCCCACAGTGTCTGTCACAGTAGCACTTTGTGTATTTAGAAAATAATATTATCATTGAGCCTTAATCAACATCACTCTCCAAGGAGACTTTTGCATTTTTGCGCACGGAGCCAGTGAAGTGGGGAGTTTGCATTTGAGCTACAGACATGTCGATGGGAAGGGACTGCCCACGCCCGACCACTGGCTGAGCGTGCTGAGCGTCCAGGTGGAAGCGAGACACTGTTCCTGGTGCCTTGTACTCGTCACTTAAACCCAGCCTACCCTCTGGGGGCGGTGCTATTGCTGTCCCTGTGCTACAGATAAAGTAGTCTTTGTATAAAGTTGGGAACTCTAATTGTGTTGATGTTAAATGGCATTCCCTAGAATGCCAGGGAAACTGGGAAAAATCAGTCTCTCCAGAGGAATTTAAAATGTCAGTACATCTTAAGCCCAGAGCAGACTGCATTTATCCATCCTGGAAAGTTGCTAAAGCTTTCCATTACCTGCCATGTCCTGGCACAGGCATTTAACCCACATGCACAGAATCCTTCCTAACGAAGCTCTAGCCTCCCTGCTGGCAGTTCAGACCCATTTCTTTGCTCTGCTGGCGACAGGAGGGGAAGACGACGGTTCTGTCTCTCTGATGAAAGACTGCCACCCCTCAGTGGGTGTTTCTCTTATGTGCTGGGTAATGAAACCATCTACCTTTGTTGGTAGAACTGGCTGGTGAAAATTTTCTTCCATTTTAGCTACATTCAGTCCACAAGTGTCAGAAGTATATCCTGCGTCTAAATAGAGCATCTGTGCCTAGCCTGCCATCCTGCCGTTTGTGCCATGAGGAAGAATGCCTATTGCCACTCCTTCTAGGGACAGTGGCCAGAGCAGCTATTAGCTCAGCTTTGCTCTTCATGTGCCCTTGCCAGAATTGTCCTCCTCATGCAGAGGTCTTCTGAGTAGTTCTACTGATCTTTTCCCCCTAATTTCAGGGAGCTGTGATACGCAAGTTGTGCATGACCGTGGTGTCTCTCCTTTTGTTTTTGACGCTCACGAAGACCTTCCCTGTCACCTGCCTGGTCGATGACTGGTTTGTTCATAAAGCAAACTTTCTGACTCGGCTGTGCTACTTGTATGTTGTCATGCAAGCCTCAAAGCCCAAGTATTATTTTGCCTGGACGTTAGGTAAGTGTGTGGGCGTGGCCGTAAATGAATGAGGGAAAAATGATACTCCCCGGGTGGCTTAGCCAGAACATCACTGTGGATCACCAAGCCATGAACAGTCCAATACATAATGGAGAGTGGCTGGGCCAGGGTCAGTTTTTACTCTCCAGCGAAGCGCTCCCCTTTCCGGCCATCCGGACGCTCAGTTACAGTCCAGGATGAGGAAAACAGCAATCCCGGCGGCCGTTTAAACCCAATGCTATTAACAGATGTCCAGCCTTGAAACTTCTTCCACCAAACAGCCGTTTAGTGTGGTGGGAAGTTGGGGGAAAATGCCAGAATGATCTGACTGTCTTGTAATTTTTCTTGGTTGTACAAAATACAGCACACCCATTAATTTTGCCAACACATGTGCTAATGTAGGTTATACTTTTAAAGAAATTGTTGGTTAAGCTTGATATCTTAGAAAGAAGCTGACTCCAAGTGATTTTTTTTAAGGTAGAAAGTTCAACTTAATTTGGTTTTTATGCACTTTTTCCCCCTCGTGATGTAACTTAGTCAATATTAAGTTTTATCTCGTTTCAAACAATTTAGACTGGGAAAGTTTAGAGCCTTCTACTTACTTACCAAGAACGGTACAGGATTTTTATAAGACACGGCAGCGTTATGGATTTCACACTGGGACCCTTTCAGGAATGGGAGTGTAACATCTCGGTGGGAAGTGGCCTGGGCCCGATGTCCGAGAGCAGTGGCCGCGTATGAAGCTGTATAGATTATTAAACTTGGATCCCAGTGCTTAGCCCATATTTCATGAGTGAGGGCATAGCGCTTACGAAATTCCTCTTTTCTTATTGGATGCTCCAAGGTCTGAGCCCCAAATTAAAGCGTGTAGCTACTAAATTATTTTTTATTTACTATTTTTTATTGTGGTAAAAGCATACGTAACATAAGCCTTACCACTTTAACTGCTGTCTGTAGGGTACACCTCAGGGGCACTGAGTTCGCTGGCCTGCTCCTGCGCCCACCTCCACCCCGACCCAGACAGGAGCTCTGCATCCGCTAAGCACAATGCTGCCCCATCCAGCCGCTCCCCCGCTCTGGGTCCAAATTGCTTTGAAGTTTGGTCCAAAGCAGTATTTATGTAACATTTGGCCAGAGAGATCTGACTTAGAGCTTTAAAAAAAATTTCAGTGCAGGAAATTTTGTTTCTTGTCACATTCAGTTTAATTCAAGGCGTTTTGGTGGAGTGCCAGGTTCTGTGCTATAAGGTATTCAAAAGTAAGACATCTCCTCTGCGCTCGAGATTGTCACCTTCCATGGGAACACAGACACGCACTCCAGCCGGGCACTGCACATCATGGGCCGTCCCCAGGGGAGGCCGAGGAGGTGACAAACGTGGACTGGTCGTCGGGGAAGCCTTCAAAAGTCCCCTTGTATCTTACTCCTTTTTCTGCAGTTGCTTTATTATTTAAAGATAATTTCCTTAGGATGTAGGCATTATACCTACTATGGTTGGACCTACTTGGGACACCAAGCTGTTTTTCTGTGTGAAACAATATTTTCACTTTGCTCTAACATGAGTAAGAGAGAGTGTGTGTGTGTGAGGTTGAGAGAGAATCTCACTCCCTTTACTACCTTCTCCTTCCTCACTTACCCTCCTTTTCTCTTTCCCTCTCCCTACCCTTCTGCTCCCGTATTCTGTGTCCTGGGGTTTAGGGCAGGGGTATCAAACTCATTTTCACCGGGGGCCACACCAGCCTCACGGTTGCCTTCAAAGGGCTGAATGTATTTCAGCTCCTTAACAGTTAAGGAGTAGTTGCATTTATACACTCCTAAAACTACATTTGACCCTTTGAAGGCAACTGTGAGGCTGTTGTGCGCCCCCACCCCGGTGAAAATGAGTTTGACACCCCTGTAGGGGCTGGTTTCTGGACCAAATTAGCTCCTGATTTAAGGAGGAAAGAAAGGCCATTCCATGGCCATATAGAGAAAGTCTAACATGAGGAGGGTTGTGCTGGTGGGGGCTGGGTGGGGAGGGGTCCTAGGGAATGGGGGTGTCTGGCCTGGTTCTGCTCTTCGGGGTGTTTGCAGCTATTTGAACTATAGAAGTAACCCCTTTTGTGGATCCCTTTCTCTGTGGACTTTGCTCTTTTCCTTTAATCTTTTTTTTTTTTTTTTTGTATCTTCCATAGAAATACTTCATTAATTTGTATGGCCTCAATTTGAAGTTTGTTACAGTTTAGATTACATGGGCTGGCTGGTCTGCAATTAACCTGTGAAGTATTTATGAATAACGAAGCAGCGAATAGTATAACAGGGAATATTTAAACTACTTAACTGAATAATTGTTTTTATTCAGCTGCTTAAAACACCATTTACATATAATTGATGTACTAATTATACATGATTATAAATTTAATCCCTAAAGCTGGCCTCTTGATGAATCTCAGCTGAGATGCACTGTGTTAGCCTAGTTCTAGTTACTGTTTATATTGAAATAATACAGCTATTTTCTTTGGACTTAGTGTGCAATTCTGGTTGTTTTTTCCCTACTAATTAGTAATAACTGAACTTTAGTCCAGGCTGTGTTCTAAAATCACAAACTCGAAAATATATGTGCATAAATTCATTTATCTGTAATACTATGTTAGAGCCATGCATAATATGAGTAAAGGTAATTTTGGACTTTTTTTTTTAAAAATTGATTTTAGGGAGAGAGGAAGGGGCAGAGAGACAGACAGACAGACATGATCACTTGCCTCCCGTAGGCACCCTGGGGACGCTCACCCACAGCCCTTTGGTGTGAGGGTGACTGACTTTCCAACCGTCTGAGCTGTCCGGCCAGGGCTCGACTGTTTTAATCCTTCCCACAGCCCTTTAAAATAGGTACCGTTATTATAGCCATTCTATATTCAAGCGAATAGGTCTCTAGGAGTTAGACAACTCTCCCAAGGCCATGCATTTACTCTGTTGCTGAAGTGGAGATAGTAACCCAGGAGATCTGCCTTCAAAGCCCACCTGGGGCGTTAAATGAGACTGTCTGTAAAGTAATGTATGGAACCCTAAAAGATTGTGTGTGTGTGTGTGCATGCGCGTACGCACATGTCAGATCTGAGGATGCAGATGGAGAAGGAATTCCGGGGTTGCTATTATGGGCCCTGCACAGTCAGTCCAGCCCTGTGTTTAGTTGTCAACACCAATGTCAAGGGCCCTTCTATCTCCCGTCATTCACAAATTTGTGCCCACACATTTAAAACTATTAGTTTTTATTTTTTTCAGAAAAAGATTTTGTTTATTTTTAGAGAGAGGGGAAAGGAGGAAGAGAAAAATCAGTGTGAGGTTGACTCTTGCATGCCCCCAACTGGGGACCTGGCCCACAACCCAGGCATGAGCCCTGACTGGGAATTGAACTGGCGACTCTTTGATTTGCAGGCTGGTGCTCAATCCACTGAGCCACAGCAGCCAGGGCTAAAACTATTAGTTTCTTAACTGGCATACTCTTGCTTTGTTTTTCCTTTCCAATGAGCTTCCATCCAGTTGGCTTGGGAGAATGACATAGCAGAACTCAGCAGTTTTCACCCTTTCTTTGAAAAGAAACCAGATCATTTTACAGTGAAGCCAAGAGTAAGATAAGCAATGTTAAATCATCAACTATGCCAAAACTGAAGGACACAAACATGGAACAGGCTGTTTTTCTTTAGAGGAGCCCTTCAGAAGGCCATCTTGAGTTGAGCTTGAATTCTAGAAGCAGAAGGCATAGGAAAGGAAGATTTCTCTAAGCTCTCCCCTAGATCTAAGACTTTACTGTGCCATGATTTAATTAGTTTTACTACAGTATTTTCTTTAAAAAATAATTAATGAACTTAAGATAAATAAAAAGAAAACTACCCTCTTGGTTATCATAGTAAAAGTATATTGATTTAATCAAGTATCTATTTGTTTATAAAAACATTTCATTAAGGACTTGATTAGAAGTGTATCCTCACTGCAGGGGGACACTTTCTTCGAGGTCACTGATGTCGAATAAATATGGTAGCAGGAGCTTTAGAACGACTCGATGCGCAGGACAGTGTCGGGATCGTGTCCGCGCGGGGCCTCCGTGGCGGCTCGCCCCGCACTCACGTCTCCAGCTCTCTCCTTTTTCTTTATTCCCCACTTTGCTGATTGCACCTTGGCAGGTCCACCTGATGTACTTCTGCCATGTCATGCTTACATTCAGAATGAACTCCAGTTTCTCTTCAGAGCTCCATCTCCTGACTTAATGTGTCCTCCCAGTTCAGGTCCTGCCATCGGTGATGACGGCTCTTGGACCCGTGGGGTCTCTTGTTTCTTCTGGTCTCTGCTTCTGAGCTTGAGTGCGCTTTCACCTCTTCCTTTGCTGTCTTATATCAAGCTGGTCACGAAATCCTCCTTACTGCTTTGTTTTGGTTCTTCCTTTCTCTCTTTTTCTCGTCTTGCATTCTGTGAGCATCTTGTGCCTCTCTTCTTACTCAGCAGGTGCTCACTAAATGCTAGTGAATGGATAAAAATGAGTGAATAAAAATCGAGGTCAACAAAAAGCCAAAAATGTTCCTCAGATTCACAGTGGTACCAGGTCCTTTAAATTTTGGGGGTTTCCTTTCCAAGGGAACTACTGCATGTCTCTCAATCTTAAAGCTAGGCAGACATTGGTGTCTAAATTGTGAAGTGGCAATGTGACTTTTGTACCATATCCTAATGTGTTGTTTTAAAAACCATAGCTGATGCAGTGAATAATGCAGCTGGCTTTGGGTTCAGCGGAGTGGATAAGAATGGAAATTTCTCTTGGGATCTGCTTTCTAACCTAAACATCTGGAAAATTGAGGTGAGTCTGTTATGCTTCTGAATGAAGCTGCCATAGTGAATGAAGCAGTGGCTTGCTGTGAGCACAGTGTCCAAGGAAAAGCCGCTCTCAGAAAACGCAGGCCCAGCAGCCTCCTGCACATTTTGTATCTTGGAAATTTTTCCCTCTTGTTTTTTTCTTTTTACAAGATACTGTGTGATAGTTTTAATGTTTCAAGGAATAATAAAAAAAATTCTGAAAAGGAGCCAGGAAAAATCTTTTTGTTATTTACATTCCTGTTCTTTCTACTAGAGAGTACAGAAGCCGTTTTCTCTTGTTCATCTTCTCCTTTCTTCCGTCAAGGACACAGACTGGAAGTGTCTGTATTTAGATTGCAATGTTGCAAGTGTTCTCTGTGTTTCCTTTGGAAACACTGATAATACATTTGTGTTTATGAAGAATTGTCATGGCACATGGCTTTTAGGCCACTAGAAACTGTGTGGTTTTTCTTTTCTTTAGCTAGCTTTGTTCAAGGACCACAGGTGTTGATATGTCTTCGTCGCTACAGATGGTCTCCTTGGGACCACGTCACTCTTGGCCTTGTCAGCCATCAGAGCTGATAGGAATACCAAGTCTCAGACCCTCCTGCCATTGCAGCGGGATAGGAGTGAGGCCATGCTCCTCAGCATACAGTGTTGGCTGTTTAGCCAGGTGACTCATGTTTGTGACTGGTTGGAGTTTCCCACCCACCACAGCGAGGCAGAGTGCCATAGGAGAGTCTGGGAACAAGGGGATGTGCATGGGGAGCAAGAGGCCAGGGGTGTGGGGACGGACCAACCATCTGCTACCCGTGTTAGGTGGACACTAGGCGGATACCCTCCACTTACTTGTTGCCTGAGGCTTCTCTTCATCTTAAATGGACAAGTTCTAGCCTCCAGAACAGCCTTTCTCACTTTTGGAAGAACAATGCAGATAATCTACAGGCTTCTCTTTTCTATACAGATGATGTCAGAGAGGTACAAATGTATCACGGCTTTCCTCCCCTTTTCTACTAAAATTTTTCTCTCCCTCAATACTCCTGGACCACTGCTGGCTGCTGTGGGTGAACGTCCTTTATGGTGGCTCCCCTTGACCTCCAGGGGCGCACCAGTCTCCTCAGCTGTGCGCCAGAAGACAGAGTCGTTTCCCTGGGGGCATGTGTTCGGGGAAAGGGTGAACTTATTAGGTTATGTATTATGAAGGAAAACGAGAAGGAGAAAGTTTGTATTTTTAATTGAGTTGATATAGAGCAACGAGATGAAGAAAACCAAGGAAGTCCAATTTAGTTAAAGTTCCTTGATGCTGTGTATAACATTTGGTTAGCCACAGAAGATATGGATAGACTGGACTCCTTAGGGTTTTGAAATAAACACTCATGATACAGAATCTGTCTATTTATATTTATCAATGATCTCTCTTCTTCCCTCCCTCTCTCCTTTCCAAATATATTATGTTAGTCCAGTGTGTGACCTATCTCAGATTTTCTTGTGGTTGAAGCAGAAAAAAGTGGCCCTTGTATTATTTTCCACCATCATTAGGCATTCTGGATCTCGAATGTGTGTTTCATGCTTTCTACCGCCAGCTTTTAATAAGACTTTTAATTGCTTCATTTATTTTTGAATGAGGAGACCTTGTTGGTTGATGGCTTATTTTGGAATGTGTCTTCCTCAGCGATTTATTTACTTGTGCCATTGCCAGTTTGGTGATATGTCTTTGTTTTCTTTTCTGTATTGTGATTCCTTCATGCATAAAAATCCTCTGTTCTGGATACAATAGGAAGCATTTGAACACACGCGGCTGTTTGTAGACTTTACAAGACTGGCCTAGTTTATAGATGGCCATGTAGTGAAACGATGACAATTAAATTCAGGTTGTCTCCATAAAGGCACTAAATTCACATGATTAAAGTTTTCCTATGACAAATCCCCTTTTTAGGGTATTGAGTTTTAAAATTCAGATGACTTAAACAATTTTTTTTAAACCAGAGAAGAAGGAAAACCCACAAAACATGCCTTCAGTTTTCCTATAATTTGAAAATAAATTGAGAAAATTGAGACTTTGCAAGCCAAGTTTTAGTCAATCTCATAAACATCAGAATTTGACTGCACTCGGTGGAGCAGCTGATATACCCCTGACTGAGCAGTCTCTATTGAAATAGCACATCGAATCTGCTGCCAGGGAAATTCTGGGGAGGAGTTTCCATTACTTGGGGTGTTTTTAAAGCTTATGGTAGGTGTTATTTTCTTCTTTCTAGACTGCTACAAGTTTCAAAATGTACCTAGGAAACTGGAATATTCAGACAGCTACTTGGCTAAAGCGGTAAGAAAAACAGAAGCGACCTCATTTCGTGTGGCGCTGGGATGTGTTGAGATGGGAGGTGTTAGCCGGGCAGCAATAGTCTGCCAGTAGTAAAGTCATTGGTCACTTTTGTTCTGTATGCACATTTATGCCCTGTGAGTGAAAAAGTAGAAATATACCGATTCGAGGTCACAATATAGAATACTACTTTTAGTGTATCAAACACTAAATCCCGCCATTCCTGTACACCAGGTACTCATTTAACCCTCATATCAACCCAAGGAGACGTTGGTAGTTATTATCCTCATTTTGCTGATGAGCAAAGTGAGGCCCAGAGAGGCTATGTAACTTGCCCAGAGCCGTACAACTAATGATTAATGGATGAGAGGCCAAGCAGAAGATCTACAGAGCTGGCTCTTAACCTCTGGGCTGTGCCGCCGCCAGCCTAGAGGAGAGTCTGTTGATCAGCTCTCTGAGAGGGTCATTGTCAGCATCTAATCACTGAAGACCGCTGCATTTATCCCTAGCATTAAAGGCTACCCATACATGTTTATGCTTTTAACACTTTGCATTTTTGTTGACACTTCTATTTTCCTGCACCTTCTAAAATTAGAAACATGACTTATTGTGGAACTGATAATATGCTATCTGGGAATAATATGCTATCCTTGAGACTCTAGCTAGTGAATAGTCCTATCATAAGTGCAGGGAGAGGATAAAAATACTAAGCTTTGGATTCTGTTTTTGATAAGTAGCATTTTTCTTAGGTGAAAACTAGGGTAAAAAAGTAAGACAAAGTAATCTCATACAGTGTTGTCTGAAAATTGATCTGAACATGGAATTTTTGGAAATTTGCCCTTAATATTATTGCTGTTAATTTTGCAAATAATTTTAGCATAAATCCCTCTTTGTGTATTTTGAGTAATCCCAATGTATCAAGAGCCCCACGGTCTCTATTTGGACTTCCAAGATGATTTGAACATACATATGTGCACATAAAAAATGAAAAAAAAATTTTGGAAAATGAAATACTTGATTTCTAAAAAGAGATACAGAGGGTAAGTAACAAGTGCCTATGCAAACTATTTCTCATTTTAAAAGAAACATTGCAAATGGGGCCGCAGTCCTTTGTTTCTTCCCCCAAATACATTCCCTTCCTGTGTGGAGGGAGCCGTACCCCTTAGTGTGGGTTTAAGTGCAGGGTTGGGGTTAACTGTGTTTCTAGTTTATTTTTTGTTTGGGTCCTCTCTCTTAGTAAACCATGTAGCACTTCCTTACAGTGCCAAGGCAATCCTAGGCTCCATTTGGGAGAAAGTCCCCTGTCACTTTGTTTTACTCATCAACAACGAAGCCAAAGATCTCCAGGGTATTTTGCTGACAATTTCTAGATCCACATAATATCCCTCCTTAAGGCAAATCCATGGATTGAAACCCAATGGGCACGCGAGAACCGAAAGGCCGCACAGCTGACACATTGATATTTTGCTGGAGTCACTGCCAGAAGGGATGAAAGGGTCGCAGAGTTGATTAGTTAGATGGCACAGGGACTAGGTTGAAAATGTAAATTAATTTTGACTAAATGAAAATATCCATTTCTAAAGACCTTTATCCTGATTCCAAAATCATTGGTGCCAGTGGCCTTACTTATCCAAAATTATTCCTGCTACCTTAGGCCATTGGTGGAAAGAGCTGGGCAGGGACTGAGCACTTGGATTTTTATTAGCTCCAGGGCAATGGGGTCCAGGTCATTTAGTTCTGTGGACATTAAAAGTTCATCCTTCTCAAAATACTGAACGTGAATTGCCTGTCTGGTGGTGTTCAAGAGAACTCGCGTTCAGGCTGCTTGGGTTGCATTGCGAGACCGCGAACGGGGTGAGGCAGGCCGTCAGGGATGCAGCACGTGGTTTCTGTGGGTCCGACCCGAAAAGATGCCCGTGTCGCTGGGGGTTTCTGGTGTGCTTGACCTGTGGCTCGTCACACCCGCCTCTCTTTACAGAGTGTGCTACGAGCGAGTCCCCTGGTACCCCACGGTGTTCACCTTCATCCTGTCTGCCCTGTGGCACGGTGTCTACCCCGGGTACTATTTCACCTTCCTGACTGGAATCCTCGTCACGGTAGCAGCCAGAACGGTAAGCTTGCTTTGGTGGTGGGGTCCTTTCCTTCGTAATCGGATGCCTGTATGATTGTTGTCATTTAGTCCTATTAGGAGACAGGGGATGAGGGGTAGGAGTGAAGAATTAAACAGACTTTTTCCCATTAGAGAAATACTTCAGTATATAGGAACTTGTGGCTGTAAAATGGTTAACCATTTTATCTTCATAATATTTACAGAAGGTGTTTGCGAAACAAAAGGAATTTTAGGAGCATTATTTAGTAACTTAAGAGATGAAAACACTTTTAATCATTAAAGGCTGTGAAGGTATGCAATCTACTAATCAAAAGTGACAATGATTGGTAATTAATGTAGGCTTTGTAAGACTTCATTTTACTTATACTTCATTTCTTATTTCATTATCCTAAGCCTAGAAATAATTCATAGACCCTCTGAGCAGCCGGTAAAATTGCAGCCACAGGAACTGTGTTCTGTTAGAGATCACTGTAGCCTCTCATATCTGATTCAGTTAAATTAGCTTGTGTAAAGTCCTTTGTGAATTTTATAAATCTGGTTCTCTCGGTTTTTTGAGCAGTTTGTTCTAGACTGTTTCTACTATTTGCTGGCTGTAGAGCAGGGAAAAATAATAATAAAAAACATGCCTTCCCTCAAAGAATGAGGTGAATATGTATACAGGTAATTACAATTCAATGTACTCTAATTGTCAAATACAGAATTTCCTATTTGATTTTACTCAGTCTTCGATAATGATTATGACCTTTCTTACTCAGATGTCAACAGCTTTTACTGACATTGTTGAGCTGTATTTTGGATGTGGATGTCGGAGCCCCAGCATAGCTAGTCATGTATCTGTTCTCTGACTATGTCGGGAGCCCTACTATGTGTAGTCAGGGTCCTAGGTGCCAGGCTTGGTAGTAAACGAGACAGGAGACACCCCCCATGGAACTTTTCGTTTAGTTAGATGAAGGTGTGTTGGAATGTATCTGTAAACAAGGTGGATACTTTTTAATTTATTTTAGATTTTTCCTTTTTAAAAAATTATTTTATTGTTTTTCAAGTACAGTTGTCTGAATTTACTCCCCACCACTCCCCTGGAACCCCAGCCACCCCCACCTCCCTCCCTGCCTCCACCCCCCTTGGTTTAGTCCATGTGTCCTTTCTAGTTGTTCCTGAAATCCCTTCCCCCATTGGATAATTGATTGATATTCATACTGATTAGTACACTTTAAAAATAAAATATATATGTGCCTATTTGTGCACAGGAAACAGGGAAGATACTTCCTTTTCTCCAATTTATATACCTACTTGAATTATGAAAAAAAAAAAAAGAAACAGGCCACAACAAACTATAGAAACAAAAGCTAGAGTTTGGTTTGTTATCAAGAATATATTGAGAGTATTATTTCTTACAATATCTTCGGTTGAGTTGATCTCATCTGGCCCAAAGCATTGATTTATGTAAAGCCTTTCTTTTGGGTCATTTGGAAACATTTTTCACAAATTAGTAAGGTAGGGATGGAGAGGGGAGGGCTAAGAGAATGGTATTTCCATTTTTTTCTGAACCGAGAATGAAATCAAGCAGTCATGAAGTGTCTTAGACCCGAGCAGTCACCTAACATAATCTCCCACTTGCTTTCCAACATTGTCCATGCGCCCCCCACCCCCACCCCCATGGATGGACCTCCAGCTTCTGTCCTGATGAGCAGAGGAGTCAGCTGACCAGGCAGCCCAGGGAGGCCTTTCCTGCTTTGGTGGCTGACCTGCCTACAAGCCAGCCTTTGTCTCAGCTCTGCCTTTGCTTCTTAGATCTGGAAATCAGGTGTCTTTCTGGAGGCACATCTTGTCACATGTGTCAAAAGACCTACAAATGAGTATACCCTTTGACCCAGCGTTTTCCATTTCAGAGAATCTCTCAGTTTCCTTGTCTGTCAAATGAGCATAATGATGCTTACACGACAGGCTTGTTAGGAGAATCAACAGACATGATACAGGTGAAGCGTTAGCACAGGCTTGGCATGCAGTGAGCGCTCAATAAATCGCAGCTGCTCTCATTATTAATTACTTTATTACTGTTCTTCAAAGAAAATAATTAAGAAACAGTGCAGAGATTCATCTGCCACGGCAGCATCACGGCATTGCTTACTGTAGCGGGGGGCGGGACACAAGCTGACTTTTCCTTAACTAATTTAAAATCGCATTTGGGGTTAATACTTAGTGATGTGGGGGAAAAAACCTCATGATATATTAACTAAAGGGAAAAACAGGCTAAACATATATCGATGCCATTGAACATATAAGTGTGGGTATATATAAGTAAAACAAGGCTTGGAAGGATATGTGCCTAATTTGTAAACAGTGCTTTTCTCTGGGAGATGTTAAAAAAGAAAAAAAAAAGTTGTTTTTGCTTAGTTCTTTAAATAATTTTCTACAGTGAGCGTGTATTTTTTTACAACAAGAAAAACCTTGTTGGTAATATTTTAGTTGAAAATAGAACTGAGGTAGTTTCGACCCCTGGTGTTCATAGAGCGTACCTGCTTGCACAGGGTAGAAGCTGTGTTATTTTACCCTCCCCTTTGCCCTCCTTGGTTTGCAGGTGAGGAACAACTACAGACATTACTTCCTTTCTTCGAAAGCCCTCAAGGCTGTTTACGACGTGGTCACCTGGGCCGCCACTCAGCTGGCCGTCTCGTACACAGTGGCGCCCTTTGTGATGTTGGCGGTTGAACCAACCATCAGTTTATACAAGTAAGTCCCATCATTTTCAGTTGCTGTTCAGTAAATGTGTCTGTTTTCTGGGTTTGACTTAGGAGTTCGTAAATGGAATCAACCAGTATTATTTCTACATATGTCTTCAATGTGAAAATGTCCATAGAAAGATTTAGGTCCTTGAAATACCAACACACATACCAGTGCAGGTGAGCAGAGCTGACGGGAAGCCCTTCAGCCATCCATAACATAATTAAGGGATGCTTAAAAGCAGTAAATTTTGAAGAGGCGGGTCTGAATTACAAACTCAGAGGGTGAATTTGCTGCCTTCGCCTCTTTTCCCGGGGTTAGGCTATGTTGGAGTCTGAGGGCCATTCTGAGATAAGGACTGAAGTGGGGAGGTGTAGGGGGCACTGCCTGCTGCTGAGAACAGCTGACTTGGGGGGTCTGCAGGAGACTTCTGTGTCCTACAGAGATGGCAGTTCTGATGGACGGGCCTGAGGATTTACCTGGCCAGTTGCACGTGGTGGAGGAGGAGGGTCACACAAGAGCCAAGAGGTCTTTAGGGGAAGGATGTAGGTCCTTATGTTCAAACGCCAGTGTTCCCGCTAAACTGCAAACCTATTCTTGCTTACTCTCCTTGTTTCACTCTTCTGTTGAATTAGTCTCATTTTTTTACTCTTCAAACTGGTTATGTGACCTCTGGCAAATTACTGACCTCTTTCACCTTTTATTTCTTCAACTCTAAAATGAGGCTAAGAGTACAATCCATCTCAAAGCACATTTGTTAGAGCTGAATGAGGCAGATGTGGAAAGGGATCAGCCCACTGCCTGGCATATAGTGTTTTCAATAAATGCTAACTTGTATTATCTAATGGCTTGCACATGATATAATACAGTTTCATAGAGACATTTCAGGGCATACCTATGGTCAGAAAAGTAACTTAGAAATAAGCAATGCAAACATGCCTTACTTGTAGGTTGGGGATTCCTGTAGTTGATTCATTGGTCAGGAATGATCAAAGACACTTTTACTGCTCACAGTAGGTACACAGGATGACTTTTTCAGGTTATAGGAAAAGAAGGTAGAGGGAACTGTATACACTCACAATAAAATTTGTTTCTATAATACGTATTAGATCATAGGAGTTATGTCAGTATAATATGGAAGTTGAGTTGGTTTTTACTAATATACAAATTTTTCTAGAGGATAGCTTGTTGGAAGTGAGATCGTATGTACTCTGAGCAGATGGTACAAAGATCTAAGAATCTGACTCAGACAGGGCCTCAAGGGTGGCTTTAGGAGGAAGCCGGGAAGCTGCACAGGAGGCAGGCACAGTGCGTGTGAGGGTGGTGGGTGAGGTGGAGCGCTGTGGGCCGGGCTCTAAACGTGGGGAACAGCAGGAAAAAGCCCCCCTGTGATAGGAGAAGGCTGTGTGCACTGAAGACCCGAGAAACATGAGAGTGCAGAACACAGGACCCAAGGTAGAAAGTGATGAACTGAGAAGAGAGAGGTCGTTGTATCCCTGTTAATTACACGAGGAAGTAGGGGCTCAGAGGTAACTTAACAAAACTCACAGCAAGTAAGTGCTAGACCAGAGTTCCTTTAACAGCAAGATCAATAATACATTTATTAAAAATTTCTTTAGGAGCCCTGGCTGGTGTAGCTCAGTGGATTGAGCGCGGGCTGGGAACCAGACAATCCCGGTTCGATTCCCGGTCAGGGCACGTGCCTGGGTTGCGGGCCAGGTCCCCAGTGAGGGCCATGTGAGAGGCAACCATACATTGCTGTTCCTCCCTCTCTTTCTCCCTCCCTTCTCCTCTCTCTAAAAAATAAATAAATAAAATCTTAAAAAAAAAAACTTAAAAAAAATTTCTTTAGGAGAAGTTACTTTGGAAGAAAATTACTGCTTAGGGATCCCACTAAGTGGTGATTTATTTGGGATGACATGCATTTAACCAACTAAAGTTTGCTAATTCCTACATTTAGGCAGGGCTCTAGAGTAAGAATAATAACGAGTTATCAATCCAGATGACGCTCATGTAGATTCCCATTTCTTTTTAAAACCAGTGTAGAATATTAGGACAAAAACGCCTTTGTTTGGGATGAAATTGACATTTCTGTTAATTTTGTGAATTCAGATGATTCAGCCTAATGTGGTATCTTGTTTCAACCTAATGTGTTATCTCATCACAGTCTCTCACACAGAGATACCGCATTTAATTGTGCTTCTCAGATATTGTATATTTTATAAATTGAAGATAAGACCCTCTACCAGCAAAGAGATTATGACTTGCTGAAGGCTCAGGTTATGGTTAAAGTATATTTAAATTAAGGTACATACATTGTTTTTTAGACATAATGTTGCATACTTAATTTACTACAGTATAGTGTAAATGTAACTTTTAAATGCAGTGGGAAATAAAAAATGTGTGTGACTCACTTTATTGAAATATTCACTTATTTCAGTGGTACAAACTGAACCCACAGTGTCTCCGAGGTATGTCTGTATATATAGTTTAAATTCTATATCTAGATCAGCTCTGTTTAATAGAAGCTTTTACAGTGGCAGAAATGCTGGCCAATACATCAACCAGCGGCACAGGGCATTGAGCATTTGAAACCTGCCTAGTGTGACTGCGGAACTGAAATGTTTGTCTAATTTTAATTAATTTGAATTTAAGCAGCCACATAATGTCAACAGCCATTATAGACTGTGTCTCCAAAAAATGTTTTCAGAATCTGTTAAGAGAATCACTATATCTGTAAAAGAAGTTAAACTGCACGGTCTCAGTGGAGGTGGGTCTGGTTGCATTCCAGATCTTTTCCTGCCTTGGGCTAATTTCGGTAACTGGCAGTAAACCACAGTTTTATGCGCATCCGCTTCTCAGTATATCCTTCACTGCTTAACATTTAAACTTCAGATTTGTTTTATTTTTATGTTTGGTCAGTTTTCAATCTCTAGTGACTTCAAATTTCAGCTTTAAATTTCTCAGTCTAATTATTTTCTTTAACTTGTAAATGTGCCCTAACCGAATTCTTAATTGTACAGTAGTCCCCTTTATCTGTAAGGGACACATTCCAAGACCCCAAGGGGATGCCTAAACCATGGATAGCACTGAACCCGGTATATACTGTTTTTCCCCTATATACACATAACTTTTCACTTGAAGGAAGCACTTTACAGCTTTTCTTAGGTGTGTCTGAATGGTCAGAATCACGACTCTTGTGCTTTGGGACCATTATTCAGTACCATAAGGGCGACTTGAACACACGCGCTGCAATGCTGGGACAGTCCGTCTGGCCACTGAGAAGCAGCTCACGTGTGGGGCGTGTCAGAGAGTGGAGACTAGGGACGGAGTGGGATAGCACGAGGTTTCATCACGCCGCTCAGAACAGTGTGCGATTGTAAACTTATGAATTATTTATTTCTGAGATGTTCCATTGAATATTTTTAGACTGCTGTAGACAGCACGTAACTGAAGCTCTGGAAAAAGGAGAAGGGGACTTCTATATTGTGAAAGAACCTGTCTTAGTCAGCTAGGGCTGCTGTGACTGAATACCATGGACTGGATGACCTCAACAAGACGTGTATTTCTCACACTTGGTGAGAGCGCTCTCCCTGGCTTGCGGAAGGCTGCCTTCTCACTGTGTCCTCATATGGCAGAGGGAGAGAGAGAACGAGAGACAGGGCATCGTGGAGTGAGACAGAAAGAGGAGGAAAAGATGTATAGAGAAACAGGGAGAAGGAGAGTAGGAGAGAGATGAGAGAGGAGAAACAAGAAAGAACAGAGAGACAGTGAAGAAGAGACAGACCAAGACAGACTGAGTCAAAGAGACAGAGAGAGGAAGAAGAAAGAGACAGAGCTTGTGAGCACTTTGGTTTCTTTCTCTCCCTATACGGGCACTAACCCTGTCATGGGGGCCCTATTCTAATGGCCTCATTTAAACCGTATTAGCTCCCAAAGGCCACTCCTGCAAACACTGTACTCACATTGGGAGTTAGGGCTTCAAAATGAATTTGGGGGGAAAACAAGCATTCAGTCCATAGCAGAACCATTATATGAAACAGTTGTGTCAAACAAATCTTCATACAACTAGATAACACTTGTAAAAATTCAGTGTGTAAGAATGTTAGAATTTGTGTAGAAATTGTGGTAGAGTGCAAACTCCTTGAATGTGGGAACACTGCCTTATTCATCTATGTATCTGGAGTACTTAGTTCAGTTCCTAGTCTGCCCAATAAATGTTAGTTGAGCTTTTCCATAATAAAAAGATGAAGTACTCTTTAAAATTTTAGAGAAATAGAGAATGTCAGAATAAGTTACTAAACTTCACTAGGGGACTGAAGTTTTTTTTTCTCTTTATTACCAAAATATTTGGCTTTAATATAACCTAATTGCTCCAATGTGCATTTGGCCACATATAAATAATTAAGGTAAAATGCAAGAATAAAGTGTAGTTTAGACGAGCAGACTGAAAGCCGGAGTTACCTATGTGTAGGTGTGCCTCTGAGATCACAGTTTACACTCGTTGAGCCAGCGTGTTTATCTGTGGAGCTCTTTTTCACTCTCAGTGATGTCCTGAGTTAGAAAGTACATTAGATGGTCACTTCCGCTGGGTCTTCACCCGGCTGCTGGTTATATTGCTGTTACTCCTCTGAAGACTTCTGGTTAAGACGGTAAAGTAGGTAAATGCTGTGCTCGTCCCCTCCCACAACCACATCAAAGTGACAACTAAATTATAGAATAACCATCATTGAGAACCAATTGAAGACTAGCTGAACAGAAGTCTCATAAATAAGGATATAAAAAGGCACCAGGAGACTGGTAGGAGGAGCAGAGATGTGGAATGGGCAGGTCCCACACCCACAGTGTGGCAGTTAAGAATCAGGAGGGATATCTCAGCTCTGTAGGTCCTCACTGAGGAGCGAGGGGCCCAGGCAACCCAGCCAGGACACCAGTGCCAGGAAAGGAGTCCCCATGACATCTGACTGTGAAAACCAGTGGGGATTGCATCTGAGGGAGACGGTGGCCTGCTGGAGTCCCAAGTGTTCCTCTAGAGGGTCTCATGCATGGACTCAGTTCCTCATAGACTCACTTGCTCTTCACTCCAGTACAGGGCAGCAACTTGAAAAATACCAGGGACATACAGTGGCGGGACTGAATCGACAAGTTTCAGAGTGAGGGCTGGAGGGGTAGCTCTCTCCAGGGATAGAAGTGCTGGCAGCTGCCATGTTGACTTGTAGTGTTCCCCTTTCACCACCCAGCTGGCCTTTGAGCTTGTTATTAACGTGGCTAACACTGTTCGCCCTGCCCTGATGATTCCCTGAGACTTCGACCCATGCAATTTGCATGCCTAGCCTGAGCCTCTTCAAGTGGCTTTTCCAGAGGAGTGGACTGCCTCAGTTCCTGATGTTGACTTTCCTAAAATCTCCCAAAGGTCCACAAACCCCAAAGAAGTAGGGGTTCACCTCGGTGTGCCCTGTATCTCCTGTTAAGTACCCCAGACCTGAAACCAGCAGAGACTGGTCTCAACTTCCATTGTCACTCCCATCAGATGGTCTCAAGCCTAGCATAAGCTGCAGCCAATGTTGGCTTGGAACATAGCTTCAGCTAAGTGGCCACAAGCCTGACATAAGAGGCAGCTGGCCTCAGCTCATATGACAGTGTTTACCAAAGGGTTCAAGCCCAGTACTAGTAGAAGTTGATCTCAGTTCAACTCATAGCTTCTACACTAAGTGCCTCCAGCCCAGCATAAGCAGCGAACTGCAGGCCGATTGTAGCTCCCCCCAAACAGCCCCAACCTGGGCACAAATAGTAGCTGACTTGGCCTGCACCAAAGCCCCTCATAAAAGGCTCCAGAACCAACACACCTGGTGGCCAGCTTGAGACCACATGAGAGCACCACCCAGCCAGCTCCACAAATCACATGTGAAGGCCAGACTCAACTGGCACCAGAGCCCCACTAAAGCATCTCCTGCTCCATGCGGTCAGTCTCCATGTGGTCAGTCTCCACATAACAACTTGTCTGCTGCAGTCACAGCCAGCCCTCAGAGCCAACCAGTCCGAGGGTCATTCCCACTCACTGATGTGCCACAGCAATCAAAGCTCAACAATAGAAGAGCACACACAAGGGACACCCCTGGAGCACGTGGCTCACATGACAATGAAGACTGTGCCACAGGACAATAGGGGATACCTACTTCCTAAGGCCACTCTGCAAAGACTGAGTGATGTAGCCAGTCTACCTAACACACAGAAATGAACACAGAAAGTCAGCCAAAATGAGGAGACAAAGAACTATGTTCCAAATGAAAGGACAGGACGAAATGCCAGAAAAAATAAATAAAATGGAGGCAAGCAATCTACAAGATACAGAGTTAAAAAACAGTGCTTATAAGGTGCTCAATTAACTTAGGGGAGACAGGTGAACTCAGGGAGAACTTCAACAAAGAGATAGAAAACACAAAAGACCCAGTCTGAAATGAATACGTTAGAGGGAATCAGTGGCAGATTGGTGAAGCAGAGGATAAAAACAGCAATCTGGAAGCCAAGGTAGCAGAAAATACCCAATCAGAACAGCAAAAAGGAAAAAAAAAGATAGTTTTAAGGGACCACTGAGATAACGTCAACCACAACAACACTCACATTATAGGGGTACCAGAGGAGAAGAAAGAGAGCAAGGGATTGAAAACATATTTGAAGAAATAATGACTGAAAACTTCCCTAACCTGGTGAAGGAAATAGACATATAAACCCAGGGAATGGAGAGAGTCCCATACAAATTAGACCCATAGAGACCCACGCCAAGACACATCATAATTAAAATGCCAAATGTTAAAGACAAAGAATCTTAAAAGCAACAGAGAAAAGCACTAAGGTATGTACAAGGGAGTTCCCAAAAGACTATCAACTGTTTTCTCAGTGGAGACATTTCAGGCTAGAAGGAAGTGGCACCAAATATATAAAATGATGAAAAAGCTAAGACCTAAAACCAAAATAACTCCTTCCAGGAAGGCTATCATTTAGAACCGAAGGAGATAAGGAGTTTCCCAGACAAGAAAAAGCTGAAGTTCATCACCAATAAATCAGTTTTACAAGAAATGATAAAGGGGCTTTTTTTTTTTAAGTAGAAAAGATTAAAAATATGAATAAGGCAGTACAGGAGAGAAAAAAATTCTCACTGAAAAAGGCAAACAGTAAAGCAGTAGCTCAACCAACTATAAAGTTATTACAAAGGTTAAAAGGCAAAAGTAGAAAAATCGTGTGTAATTATAACACTACCAATAAATTAAGGGATACACACAAACACATACACAAAAGAAGTAAAAGACATAATGACAAAAACATAAATGTAGGTGGGTGGGTAAAAACTTTAGTGATTTTAGAATGTATTCAAACATAAGTGACCATCAACTTAAAATTATTGCTATAAATATAACTTAGCTTATAGGAACCACATGGTAACCAAAAATAAAAAATTTATAATAGGTACACAAGAAATAGAGAAATGAATCTAAACACAGCACTAGAGAAAGTCAATACAAGAGAGCGTGAGAATATGAAAGGTATGGGGAGAACTACAAAAGCAATCAGAAAACAATGAAGTGTCAACTAATACCTATCAATAATTAGTGTAAATGTAAATGAACTAAATACTACAATAAAAACATAAGGTGGCTAAATGGATTTAAAAAAGGCCCATACACAGGTGCCTATAAGAGACCCACTTTAGATCAGAAGACACATACAGAGAGTAAAGGAATGGAAAAAGATATTTCATGACAAAAGGAAAAAAAAGAGCTAAGGAGCAATACCTCTGTCAGGCGAAGTAGACATCAGGTTAAGGGCTGTAACGAGAGACAGGGAAGGGCAGGCATTTCATAGTGATGCAGGGACCAAACCAACAAGAGGGTATAACTCTTGTAAACATTCATGCACCCCATGCAGGAGCACCTAAGTTATGAAGCAACTGTTGATGGACATAGAGAAATCAACAGTAATGCAGTCACAGTAGGGGATGTTAACACCTCATTGACATCAATGCATTAATAGATCAACCAGACAGAATATCAACGAGGAAACAGTGGCCTTAAGGGGCACGTTAGACCAGATGGACTTAATTGATATTTTCAGGACACTTCACCCAAAAGCAGAAGAATGCACATTTCTCTTAAGTGCACATGGAACATTTTCTTGGACAGACCATATATTAGGCTCAAAACAAGTCTCAATAAATTTAAGAAAATGAAGTAAAAACACAGTGACCCCAGAGCTATCGGATATAGCCAAAGCAGCTCTAAGAGGGATTTTATAGCAATACAGGCCTACCTCAAGAAACAAGAGAATATCAGATAAACAATCCAACCATACACCTACAGAACTAGGAAGGGAGGAACAAAGCCCAATGTAAATAAAAGGAAGTAATAAAGATCAAGTGGAAATAAAATAGAGTCTATATAGCAAAAAAGGTCGCTGAACCAAGAGGTTCAACGCCACCCGGTATCAAACTATACTGCAGGGCTAAGTGTACATATTAACATGGTCCCGGCATAAACGCCGACACAGGTCAACGAAACAACATACAGAGCCTGGAAACAAACACCTGCCCATATCGTCAATTAATTTACAACAAAGGAGGCCAGAATATACAACATGGTGAAGACAGTCTCTTCAATAAACGGTATTGGGAAGTCTGGAGAGACACATGCAAAAGAATGAAACTAGGTCAGTTCCTTACACTATATACAGGAATAAACTGAAAATGGATTAAAAACTAAAATGTAAGACCTGAAACAATAAAAATCCTAGAAGAAAACATAGGCAGTAAATGCTCTTAGTAATATTTATTTTGGTGATGTCTCCTTGGGCAAGGAAAAAAAACAAGTGGGATTACATCACTAAAATTTTTTGAATAGCAAGGGGAATTACAAAAAGAAAAGACAACCTACTGAATGGGAGAAGATATTTGCCAGTGATACATTCAAAAAGGGGTTAATATAGAAAATACAGGGTCTGGCACAAATAATGCCCCTCTTTTATTACAAAGTCTTTTTAAAGAAAAGGAATTTTTTTAAAGATTTTACTTATTTTTAGAGAGAGGGGAAGGGAAGGCGAAAGAGGGGGAGAGAAACATCACTGTGTGGTTGCCTCTCACATGCCCCCTAACTGGGGACCTGGCCTGCAACCTAGGCATGTGCCCTGACTGGAAATCGAACCAACAACCCTTTGGTTTGCAGGCTGGTGCTCAATCCACTGAGCTACACCAGCCAAGACTACAAAGTCTTTAATTATGAATTCATAAGTGTGTAATTCTGTAACATAACAATATCACACTCAAGTACACCATATATTTTAGGTGAAATGTTCAAATTAAAGCTATAAATTATTACACCCATATTATTACCCTACCAAACACACTCAAGCAGGCATTAATTCTGCCAGACCCTGTATATAAAGAAATGCTACAACTCAACACCAAAAAAATTCCCCGAACAACCCAATTTAAAAAAAAATGGGAAAAGGGCCCGCATAGACATTTCTCCAAAGAGGACATACAGAAGGCCCATAGACATATGAAAAGATGCTCAACATCACTAATCATCAGAGAGATGCAAATTAAAACCACAATGAGATGCCACGTCACACCTGTCAGAATGCCTGTCATCAATAAATGAACATACAACAAGTGTTGGTGAGAATATGGAGAAAAAGAAAGCCTCACGTATTGTTGGTGGGAATGTAGATTGGTGCAGCCCTATGGAAAACAGTATGGAGGGTTTTTTCTCAAACAGTTAAAAATGAAACTACTATGTGACCCAGCAATTCCATTTTTGGGTATTTGTCTGAAGAAATTAAAAACAATATTTTGAAGAGATGTATGCACTCCTATGTTCATTTCAGTGCTATTTATAATAGTCGAGACAGAGAAGCAACCCAGGAGTCTGTCGGCGGGCGAGTGGTAAAGAAGCTGTGACACACGTACACTGTGGACTATCACCCCTAAGAGAGAGTGAAGTCTTGCCGTTTGTGACAACGTGGATGGACTTGGAGGGTATTTTGCTAAGTGAAATAAGTCATACAGAGAAAGACAAATGCCATATGATTTCACTTATATGCAGGATCTAAAAAAAAAATGAACAAACAACAGAAACAAACTCATAGATTCAGAGAATTGATGGTTGCCAGATTAGAGCGGGTGTTGAGGGGGCAGGTGAAAACATGAAAGGGTGAGGAAGTACAAATTGCCAGTTATAAACACAGTCACGGGGATGGAAGTACAGCGTAGGGAATATAATTGGTAATATTGTAATAACTGTGTGCAGTGTCTGACTGGTACTAGAATTTCTGGATTGACCACTTTGTAGGTTATATAAATGTCCAATCACTATGTTTTACACCTGAAACTAACATTTCACATCAACTGTAGTTGAAAAGTAAAAAAAAATTAAAACATGGCACTGAAGAAAAATGGGAAGCCAGCTTTGAGAGGTGACACAGAATGCCCGGGGAGGCGCAGTTTTAATAATTCTGTCAGCTGCCTTGTCTATATGGATAAATGTGTAGGCTTTGAGCAGAGTTTTCTCATGTGGGAAGCGATATAAGGTGACTAGTTAATCATTGTCCTCAGGAAGTTTTGGTAGCATCATTTATTTGACTTAGCTGCTCCTTTTCATTATCTCTTGTTAGGCATAGAGTGTTGAAACAAATTTGTTTAAGATACAATATATGAACCCAAACTTTATGAGGATAGAACTTTCAATGTTTTAAGAACAAAATATTGATCTTTTATTTACCATACACAAACATCAGAAGCTGTCACTGTGGACCAGCAGGGTGGCTGGAGAAAAGAAAGGGCCCTCAAATGGAACTCGCCTAAGGCGATGTGTATTTGAGTTGTTGACATGTGTCAGAACTGGGAGCTTAGTGGGTTCTGGAAAGGACTGTGGTTAAGTTTGCATCCATTCAGGGCCCACCGCCATGACCTGTGTGTACAGTTCAAGGAAACGTTGGCGCGTGGTGATGTGAGTGCAGGGAGTCCCAGCACGGAGCAGGAGCCCATGGGCACCTGTGACTGTGCTGGGACCTGGATTTGCACTGACATCAGTGCAGAGTAAACAGGCACCTGGGCCTCTCTCCCGCAGGAACATCAAAGGCAGTCAGAAGCCACATCTAGCTTTTGGAAGAAAAAGTGATTCTCTTTCAACTGAATTTGTTTCTGGAATTCTTTAACAATCTGTAAGAGAAACTAGTAGAAGCTGCCTGTATGCCTGCGTTTCATGAATGCTTCCTCAGCCTTCCAAGTACCTCAGTTTAACCTCTGATTCCATCATCACATCCTTTCCTCAGGAAGACTTGTCCTGTATGCTTTTTTTGTTAAATATTTTATTGTTTATGCTATTACAGCTTTCCCAATTTTTCCCCCTCTGCCCCCTCTATTTAGCCCAACCCCCAAACCCATCATCAACCCCCACACCATTGTCCGTATCGATGGGTCCTTCATGTATGCGCTTTGACTAATCCCTTCACCTCCTTTCAGGCAGCCCCCACCTCCGCCCTCCCCTCTTACAGCTGCCAGTCTGTTCCATGTTTCTATGCTTCTAGCTCTATTTTGCTCATTATTTATAAGCAAAATACATTTATTTCGCTCATTAGATTCCACTTATAGGTGAGATCATTTGGTATTTGTGTTTCACCAACTGACTTATTTCACTTAGTACAATAATCTCCAGTTCCATCCATGCTGTCACAAAAGGTAAAAATTGCTTCTTTTTTACTGCTGCGTAGTAAGTTGCGATACCATAAAAAGCTTAGAGGAAAATATAGGCAGTAAAATTTCAGATGTCTCATGTATCAATGTTTTTGCCAATAAATCTCCTAGGGCAAGGGAAATAACGGAAAAAATAAACAAATGGGATTCCATCAAACTAAAAAGCTTCTGCACCGCTAAAGAAACCATCATCAGAATGAAAAGGGACCCGACTGGATGGTAGAACATATTTGCCAACAATACATCAGACAAGGGTTTAATCCCCAAAATATATAAAGAACTCATACAACTCAACACTAGGAAGACAATCCTATTTTAAAAAGTGGCCAAAGGACCCAAACAGGCACTTCTCCAAGGAGGACATACAGAGGGCCCATAGGCTTATGAAGAGATGCTCAACATCACTAGCCGTCAGAAAGGTGCAAATTAAAACCACAATGAGAACCACCACACATCAGCCAAAACAGCTGTCATTAATAAATTAACAAACAACAAATGCTAGTGAGGATGTAGAGGGAAGGGAACCCTAGTGCACTGTTGGTGGGAGTGCAGACTGGGGCAGCCACTGTAGAAAACAGTATGGAACTTCCTTAAAAAACTAAAAATGGAACTGCCTTTGAACCAGTCATTTCCACTGCTAGAATATATCCTAAGAATCACGAATCACCAATTCAAAAGAATATATACACCCTGTGTTCATTGCAGCATTATTTACAGTAGCCAAGATTTGGAAACTGCCTAGGTGCCTGTAAGCAGAGGAGTGGATAAAAAAGCTGTGGTACATTTACACAATGGAATTGTCCGGTATACTTCTTGTAAGGGGATTACAGTGGGCCCACCCAATAATCCAGAGGGATCTTTTCTTTTTAAGATCCTGTACTTGTTCCATCTGTAGAGTCCCTTATGCCACAAAAGGCAATATATTCACATGTTCTGAGGATTAGTGTGTGGATATCTTTAAAGGGGCATTATCCAGCCTACCACAATGTCCGTATAGTGGCTGATAGAATAAGAGAATAACAACAATAAAAATTTTTTGAACATCAAAAACAAAAAATGCTGTTACTCCTGTACTTGTTTTCCATTCCTGAGGGAAGGGGAGGTGGCTTTGCCTTTTTGTCGATCCGAGTTTAATGCTTTGATACATTCTAAGCAGTAAAACCTCATTGAAAGAATGAATGAGTGAAGATGTGTTTGCTTCTGTTAGAGCTCTGGACTATTCCGTAGACATTTTCAGGGAGGCCTTTCTCTTGCTAAAGGGTGGGGAAGTTTAGGGGGATACGTGAGTTATCTGATTCTAATCTGGACCTTGTGATCACAGAAGCCCAGGAATGATACATAAATCAACTGTGGGATTTTCCTTCCCTTTTAACATTATTTTCCTTTGATCTTCAAAAAGCATTAGAGAAAGTATAAGTTCAACTTTTCCAAGTGGATATAGACAGTTACACAGATGTAACCTGCTTCTAATTCCTTGCATTTATTGACATGTCCAGTATTTATTGTCTACAGTATACCCACTGTGCTGAATACCACATTTAATATAAAAAGTCCACAACCTTAAAGTAAAACTTGTTTCTTACTAGTTTGGATGAAAGTTATTCAGAGCTAAGGAGCCAGTTTTCAAAATGTTGATACTTTTGGCCCCTCATACACCCAAGAACACTTGAGTGGAGCACATTGGTGAGGGTGTCCATTGCATGTGTGTATGGGGAACACAGTGCAGTGTTTGAATTTGGCCCTGTGCTTCCTTATACATTGACTGTTGGGGGGTTCTGGCTTTTGTGGGGTTCATTCTTTTAGTCTTGTTCCATTGAGAAGACATCATAGTGCGTATCTATCCACAGAACGGCCGCTGGGTTCGCTCTGCCTGGTTTTGTAGTTTTGGTCCCACTCCCCGACCAGAGGGAGCATCTGCAGAGTGGACCGGGATGGGCCTGAGCTCGAGCCCACCACTCCCATCTCCAGCTACAGATGATGCAGTGATGTTCGTGTGGCGTTTCCCGTGGGCGTCCTTGTTTGAAATATAACTTGTGTGTATTTTTATTCCTAGGTCCATGTACTTTTATTTACACATCGTAAGTCTCCTGATAATACTATTTCTGCCAGTCAGACCACAGTCTTCTGTTCAGCGGCAGCCTCAGAACTCCGTTAATAAGAAGAAAACAGATTGATATCTCCTGGAGAAGCTGGATAGGGAAAACCAAAACACGTGGGAAAGAGGAGGTGAAAAGGCTCAAGTGTTCTTCAGTGACTTAGAGGCGATGTTTACATGCATTTTTTAAAATAAAAGTGCAGGGAGTATTTTTGTAAAGCCTTTTTGTACCAGTAAATCAGCCTTGTCCAGTTGATCTGTTTTAGTGCTTTATAGGACATTTGAGTGGTGTGGAGGTGTGTGGGGAGCCTGCCAGAGGTGCAGAAACAGCCCATCTGGGCTGCTGGGTCTTTGCTTCTCCAGCAGGGATTCCAGCCACTGAAATGTGGTTGTTGAGACCTGGACATGTGCTCCAGAAGTTGGAAGGCGATTGCTGAGGAGACTTGTCATAGGTTTCTTAAACTAGGGCACACCCACACAGGGTTGTTCCTGGGGAAGCCCTAAATCTCTGGACTGGTGACATTGCTGTTTCGCACACAGTAACTCCACAGAAGACCACAAGGAACGGGGTCGTGGGGGTGTTTTTCAGGGTACTGCATACTGTGCGAGCCAGGAGGATGAGCCGTGAACACTTGAATGGACTGAAAGTCAGCCATGCCCTAAAGTAGGCTGCCTTTTTTCCAGGATGCATCTCTTCCCTTTTTGCTTCTGAACTGAGCCAGAATTGTAAATCAGAAAGTCTCCTGTACACGTGCGCCAGGAGGCCAGGCGGGGCTGCTGTGTGCCAGATGTTTTCCATTGCACATGCGCCATCTGTTTGCCCAGGGGCAGCCCTGAGGAAACACCCTAGAGCTCACACCGTCACAGGCAGAAGAATGTCTTCTAAAGAAATAATTTTAAAGTAATTTAAAGTTATATAGAAGTTGATAACAAATTATGCTCTTTTCTCCCCTTTTATAGAGGTGTTAATATTCATGGCTATGATGGGCTGACTTATTTTTCCAGTCTCAGAGCTGATTAAATCTGACTTTGTATTAGTTGAACTATCATACTGGAAAGCAAAAACCGACAGTTTTCCGTCTTTGTTATGAACATGCTGTGGCTCCTTCTGGGGACGTCTATTGCTTAATACTCTATGTGGGAGAAGGAAACATGGTATTAAATGTTGTGGAAAATAATAATAATGATAATAATAAATTATATGCTACAGTGGTGTGCCTGTAATCACATACCTTGGGAGAAGCAAATTTGTTCAAATCAGATGTTTGAAAGTCAGTTTCTTACTGAATAAAATCTGTGTTTCTATATAAAAGAAATATTTCTGAACAGAAGAATTGCTTTTTGTTTGTATCAGTAGAGACTGGATATTCTGAAGTGTGTATGTTTTAACAAATGTGCACAAGCTTAAGGTTTTACTTGTTGAAAGCTTGAGCAGTATAACATGGTCAGTTTGTCTTCTATGTTAGGCACTTGGATGGTTTTCTTTTTTGGTGTGCTTTCTGGTCTTCATTCCCAACCTCGCGGATCACGTACTCCCGTTTTGCAGGTGAGGAAACCGGGGAGGTGTTTGCTGGCTGCATCCACTGTTAGACTTAGTGGTAGAGCCGAAATCCAAATCCACGGCTGCCCCGAGAAAGTGATAGGCTGTGGTAGGTGTCCAGCTGGTGCTTCTCTTAGATCAATGACATGTGAAACAAGGTGCTTGTCCCTGAACCTGAACTCTAATTCTTGTGACAGTTACAAAGTAGCACATTTGGGCCAGAGTATGAGACTGACCCCAATTTTACCAGGAAATCTTGGGACAACCCTGTTTTGCTGTCCCAGGAGGAATATCAGGTAGTTGGAGTGGGGCATGCAGGTGTCCAAAGTCTGTCAGGGTCTGTCTCTAACAGGAATATTTTGAGGCATAAGACCAAAAATAGTAGATATCCCCATTGGCATAAAGTGTACAGCATAATCCATTTCACAACACAGTGTTTGGACTTGCAGTATGATTTGTGAGATTTCACTGTATGGAACAGTCTTCAATCCTGAGAGGAGAACTTTGGTGGAGAGAGTAGAGGTGATCATTAGAGTGACCAGTCGTCTTGTTTTGCCAGGGACTCTGCTGACCCCTCAGACCTGGGGAGACTGGACCTTTGGCCCTCCTAGTGACCATCCAGAATCAGATAATCTTTATGGAATGGAGTCAAAGCCACACCTCTGGAATCTGGGCTTGTCGATGTCAGACTTAGTGCTGGGCCTCAGCACATGGGCACGTTTTTCTTATTGTGAGGCTTTGCTCAGTCCTGAGGGAGCGCCTTTGCCCCCCTGAGGACATTTACCCACGGAAAACAATTTTCCTTTAGAACCAAAGTTTAGATGGAGGGTTAGGACTGCACAAGATCCAAGTTATCCTAAATGTAATATTTATTTAATATGTATTTATTAAATTGATGAGATACCAGTTTAAAAGAAATACAGTTTATGGTTTTGTGTTTGAAAAAGCCAAATTTAAAATATTCTATTTTAGTGTGTTTGATTTTTTTTACGCATTAAGGTAACCATAAGGAACAGGAGCATTATTTTGTAGATGCGAAAAGCCATACATAATTTAGTCTGAGATTTTGACTGGGAGGTGGAACGAGAGGTGGCAGATGGTCTCCAGAACTGGGGTACAGGCTCCGGGTGGTCAGCAATGGCCCTACTGGGCAGCAGCCCTTCTCCACCCGGTACACAGTAGGACCACAAAGGAGAAATTTTTTTATCGATTCATGCCAGCCCTTTGAGGGATCACATCTTATTTCTCTTCTTGTCTCCAGCTCTCGGCACAGTGCCTGGCATGTAATGAAGATTTAGGAAATACTTGTTGAATGAATGAGGGATGAAATGAATTAGTTTAATGCATCGTTGTACTTGACAGTTGTGATGGAGTGATTTTTGCCCTGGGAATCTTCTGCTTTTCAGAAGTAGATTTTGAAAGAAAGGCTTGTGTTTTGAAAGCACATTATGTGAAATAACCACTCAGGCAGTCAGTTTACATACTCTGAGCTGCACTGGTCTATCCAACCATTAAGTAATGCTTCACTTTTTTATCTAATGTCATCATGTCTGCATATGGGCCTGGCACTCTGTTACACAGTGCAGATAAAAGATAATAAAGACTCATTCTGTGCCACGGAAGTGCTCACAGTGGGAGCACAAAGACATGATCCAGGCCGTGCTGTAGGAACGCCCAGGAGAACCCCAGCATCAGAATTACACAGTGACTGGGTGGCATATCCTCATTTTCCTGTACGTTTGCAAATCTCTCATTTCCCGGTGTTGGCAGGTTACTCGGGAGAGCAACACCACAGCACTCCAGCCTCCTGTCCAGGACCCACGTCCAGTAGTTTTAGAGGTAAGCCTGCCCTTGTCCTGAAATTGGGTTCTGACTTTGCAACATATCAGTACCAGTTAATGCCCAGAGGAGCAAACTGTGTTTTCACGGGTGGCCCGTAGAGGCAGCCAGGGAGCTAGTCCCCCTCCAGGAAGATCTGTAGTGAAGGTTCCAAGCTCAGTGAATGACTTCATGAGACCCATAGGTAGTTTCAGGAGAAGGTCCAGCCCACACAAGCTTTGTCTACCTCCCTAAATTTATGGAAGGGTACCCACCAGACATTAAGGCAAAGAAGACTAGCTGTCATTGACAGTCCTTTCATATGTATAACCAAATACAGTCAGTGAACTTGGTACTATTATCCATTTCTTGCAAATGTGGAAGCCAAGGCTCAGAGGCTTTAACTTTCCCAAGGTCACCCGGCTAGCCAGTGGTGGAGCTGGAGTTTGAATCCTGGTCTGGCAAACTCTGAAATCCATCTCATTGCCTGGTGCAGGAGCACTTTGTTTTCAGAGAGACAAAGAACTTTATAGCTGAAAGTAACTCTGCAACTGTTTGAATCTGTTCAAAGGGACGTATTTTGGAGCTGCTTGTGCTCCTAGAAGACCTTTTGTTTAATATGATGCTTAGCACACTTTGAAATATGCAAAGGTTGGGCTAGACTATAAGTACTTGTTTGTGTTACGGGGACAAACTGATTTGCTAGGGAAATGAGCAGGACCTTTGGGGACTTAGGCATACCTACTCAGGAGACAGCAGAAATTGATGGCCTGAGGAGAAGGTTAATTCCCAGAAAGTGGACTGGTCAGAATGATTTTTAAGAATAGGAAGGTATAGAGTGCTATAGGGAGACTTTTGGTCAAGATGGGAGAGTAGGTAAACGCTGTCGCTTGCCCCTCACATGATCACATCAAAATTATACTAAGTTATAGAAAACCCATCACTGAGAACCACTTGAAGACTAGCAGAAGTCCTATAATTAAGGATATGAAGAAGACATGAGGAGACTGATAGGAGCAGCGGAGACACCAAACAGGCTGGCCCCACACCCACAGTGTGGTAATTAGGAATCAGAAGGACTATTTCACCTGTGGAGGACTCCCTGACGAGCGAGGGGTACCAGCCCCACAGTAGGGTCCCCAGCCTGGGGCACTAGGTCTGGAAAGAGAAGTCCCCATAACATTTGGCCGTGAAAACCCATGGGGATAGCAATTGAGTGAGATGGAGGGCTACTAGAGTCCTGGGTATTTGTCTTGAGGGGCCCTCACATGGACTTGCATGCTCAGAAACTATTTGCTCTGGGCTCCAGTGCAGGGCCAGCAGCTCAAAAAGTGACAGGGACATAAAGGGAGGAACCGACTTGACTAGCTTAAGGGTGAGGACTGGAGACGGAGCAGCTGCCTCCAGACAGAAATGTCAGCAGGCACGTTTCTTTGTTGAATTCTCTTCCCACTCAGCCTTACAGAAGAAGGTGGCCACCAACCCTGTGGTTTCTATTAACCCAGCTAGTAGTTCACCTTGACCTGGTGATTCCCTGAGACCCTGCAGCATCCAACTCATTTACTGGCCCAAGCCACTTCCAATGACTTTTCCACACAGCCTGCCTGGGCTTCCTCTATGGACTTTCCTAAAACATTTCAAAGGCCCACACACCCCAAATAAACAGTGGCTGGCCTCATTGTGGCCTATACCTCTTGCTAAGTGGCCCCAAGCCAGCTCGAGCAGTGACTGGTCTCAATTTGCATTGTAATTCCATCAGGTCGCCCCATGCCTGTCCTAAGCTGTGGCCATTGCTGGCTTGGAATGTAGCTTCAACTAGGTGGCCATAAGCCTGACACAAGCGGCACTGGCCTCAGCTCACATTGTGGTGCCCACCAAGGATCCCAAGTCCAGCACTAGTGGCAGCTGGCCTCAATTCTCTGCATAGCCTCTCCCAAGTGCCTCTGAGCCCAGCACAGGTGGCAGCCAACTGTGAATCGCTTTGTAGCTCCAACCAGGCCACCCCAAGTGGAGCAAAAATGGTGGCCAACTTTTGCTTGCATTAGAGCCCCTTTCAAGAGTCTCAAGAATCAATACATCAGGTGGCCTGCTTCAGACCACACCAGAGAACCACCCAACAAGGACTACAAATGACACACAGGAAGGGTGGACTCTGCTGGCACCAAAGCCCCATTAAAGTGACTCCTACTCTGTGGGGTCAAGCCCCACAAACAGCTTGTCTGCTAGGCCAGCCCTCCCAGCCAGTCAGCCTAAGGGTCAGTCCCACCCACTGATGTGCCAACAGACATCAAGGCTTAGCTACAACAAGGAGGCACACACAACCCACATAAGGGTACTGCTGGAGCTTAGGTGACCAGGGAGGTAGCTCCACTTGGTCTCATAGGATTCCTACTACATAAGGTCACTCAGCCAAGACTGGCAGATGTAGCTAATATACCTAACACACAGAAACAAGCACAGGGAGTGAGCCACAATGAAGAAACACACTTTTCTCAAATAAAAGAATGAAAAACTCCAGAAAAAGAGCTAAATATAATGAAAGCAAGCAATCATGTACAGAGTTCAAAACAACAGTTATAAGGATGCTTAATAAACTTTGTTAGAACTTCAACAATGCAATAGAAAACATACAAAAAAGGAGTAAACATTTATTAAAATCCAGTCAGAAGTGAAGACCACATAGCTGAAATAAAGAATACATTAGAGGGAACCAACAGCAGATTAGATGGGACAGAGAGTTGAATCAGCAATCTGGAAAACAAGGCAGGGGGAAACACCCAATCAAGACAGCAAAAAGAAAAAAATTTTGAATGAAAGTTTAAGGGGCCTCTGGGACAACATCAAGCATACTGACATTTACATCATAAGGATACTAGAAAGAGAAGAGAGAGAGCAAGGACTGAAAACCTATTTGAAGAAATAATGAAAGAAAACTTCCCTAACTTGGTGAAGGAAATAGACATACAAGTTCAGGAAGTGCAGAGACCCAAACAAGATGAATGCATAGAGGCCCCTATCAAGGCACATCATAATCAAAATGCCAAAGTTAAAGGCAAAGAAAGATTTTTAAAAGTAGCAAGAGAAAAGCAGTTAGTTACCTACAAGGGAGCTTCCATAAGACTGTCAGCTGATTTCTCAACAGAAATGTTGCAGACAGAAGGGAGTAACACAAAATACTTAAAGTGATAAAAAGCAAAGACCTTCAGCCAAGATTACCGAGCAAGGATATCATTTATAATTGAAGGAGAAATAGTTTCCAAGACAAGAAAAAGCTAAAGAAATTCATTACCACTAAATCAGTATTATAAGAAATGTTTAAGGAACATCTTTAAATGGAAAAGAAAATAACAAAAATATGAATAAGAAAACATAGGAAAGAAAAATTTATCAATGGTAATGGCAAACAAATCAGTGGGTCAACCAAGTATAAAGCTATAATTACAAATGTTAAAAAAGGAAAAGTAGGAAGGCCATGTGTAATTACAACAATAAATTAAGGGAGACACACAAGCACACACAAATGAGTAAAAAATAATAAAAACAAATACGGAGAGATGAATAAAAAGTGTAGTGATTTTAGAATATGTTTAAACTTAAGACCATTAACTTAATATAGACTGCTATAAATATAACTTGGTATAAAGGAAGCACATGATAAACACAAACCAAAAAATCAGCAAGATATATTCAAGAAAAAGGGAAAGAAACACGTGTCTATCTCAAGAACCAAGAAAACGCTCAATCTAACTTTATACTTAAAGAAATTTCAAAAAGAACAACAATCAAGGCCCTAAATGAAGAAAATGAAGGAAATAATAAAGATCAGAGCAGAAATAAACAAAATAGAGTCTCAATAAATTATACAAAAGATCAATGAATCCAAGAGTTTGGTTTGTTGAAAGGATAAACAAGATTGATGAACCTTTAACCAAACTCATCAAGAAAAAAAAAAAGAGAGAAAGGCCCAAATAAATCAGAAATGAAAGAGTAGTAACAACACCAAGAACTACAAAAAATTTAAGAAAATATTATGAACAACTATGTGCCAAAGAATTGGACAACCTAGATGAAATGGATACATTACTAGAAACATACAATTTTCCAAAACTAAATAAGGAAGAGTCAGAGAATCTGAATAGGCTGATTACACCTAGTGTAGTTGAAACAGTAATCAAAACACTCCCAACAAACAAAAGCCCTGGACTGAATGGCTTCACAGGTGAAGTTTACCAAACATTCCAAGAAGAAATAAATAACACCTCTCCTTTTCAAACTATTCCAAAATATTCAAGAGGAGGGATGACTTCCAAGCTCATTTTACAAAGCCAGCATTACCTTAATTCCAAAACCAGATAAAGACACTACAGATAAAGTTATAGGCCAATATCCCTGATGAACATAGATGCTAAAATCCTCAACAAATATTAGCAAACTGAGCACAGCAATGCATCAAAAAGATCATACACCATGATCAAGAGGGATTTATTCTGGGGTTGCAAGTTTGGTACAATATTCTCAAATCAATAAATGTGATATACCACATAAAAAGCGAATGACAATCACCATGTGATTTTATCAATAGATACAAAAAAAGCATTTGATAAAATATAGCACCCACTTTCGATAAAAACTCCAGGCACAGTGGAATAGAGGGACAATACCTAAATGTAATACAGGACATATATCACAAATCCACTGCCAGCATCACACTTAATGAACAAATACTGCAAGTGTTCCACTTAATTGGGAACAAGATGGTAATGTCCGTGTTCACCTTTTATTTAACATAGTAGTGGATGTGCTAGCCCCAGCACTCAGACAAGAAGAGGAAATTAAAGCATCCAAATTGGAAAGGAAGAAGTAAAACTGCCCTTATTTGGCAATGACATGATACTGTACAGAGAGAACCCTAAAGATTCTACCTAGAGACTACTGAAATTGATAAATGGATTCAGCACAGAGGCAGGACACAAAATTAATATCCAAAAATCAGTTGCATTTTTACACACCAATAGTGAACTATCAGAAAGAGAAACAGAGAAAGCCATCCTATTAACAGATGAGTCAAAAGACAATAAATAAGATACCTAGGAATACAGTTAACCAAGGTAGTAAAATACCAGTACTTGGAAGATTGTAACACATTGAAAGTAATTGAAGAAAATACAAATGAGTGGAAGTACACACCATGTTTATGGATGGGAAGAATGAACATCATTGAAATGTGTATGCTATATCCAAAGCAATCTATAGATTCAACACAATTCCCACCAAGACTCCAATGAAGTATTTCACAGAACTAGAAGAAATATTTCAGAGTTTGCATGGACCACCAAAGGCCTTGCATAGCAACCGTGATCCTAAGAAGAACAAAATTGGAGGAATCATGCTACATTGTATCAAACTATACTGCAAGGCCATAGTAATCAAAACAGCATGGTACTGGCATAAAAACAGACACATATATCAATGGGACAGAATAGAGAGCCTAGAACTAAATCCACACCTTTGTAATCAATTAATATTTGATAGAGGAAGCAAGAACATACAATGGGCTAAAGATAGTTGATTCAATGAATGGTGTTAGGAAAATTGGACAGATACATGCAGAAACATGAAACTAGACCACTTTCTCACACCACTCACAAAACACATTAAAATGGATTAAAGACTTAAACATTAGCCCAAAACTATAAAAATCCTAGAAGGAAATCACAGGCAGTAAAATCTTGTACATTGCTTGTAGTAATATTTTATCTGATATATTGCCTCAGGCAAGGGAAACAAAGAAAAAAAACCAAATGGGACTACATGAAATTAAAAAAGTTTTTTCTTGCAAAGGAAACCATCAACAAAATGAAAAGACAGCCCACTGAATCAAGGAACATAATTGCTGATACATCTGGTAAGAGGTTAATATCCAAAATTTATAAAGAACTTATAAAACTCAACACCAATAAACCAAACAATCCAACATAAAAATTGGCAAAGAACCTGAATAGACACTTCTCCAAAGAGGACATACAGAGGGCCTGGACACATATGAAACAATGATCAACACCACTAATCATTAGAGGGGTGCAAATTAAAACCATAGTGAGATATCACCTCACACGTCTCAGAATGGCTATCATCAAAAATCAACAGACAAGTGCTGGAGAGAATGTGAAGAAAAGGGAACCTTTATGCACTGTTGGTGGGACAGATAATTGGTGCAGCCACTGTAGAAAGCTGTATGGAGTTACCTCAAAAAATTAAAAGTGGAACTGCCTTATAACCCACTAATTCCACTTCTGGGTATATTTCTGAGGAAACCTGAAACCTGAATTCAAAAGAATATAAGCACCCCTATGTTCATTTCAGCATTATTTACAAAAGCCGAGATTTGGAAGCAGCTATGGTATATTTGGAATACAACCTGGCCACAAAAAGAAAGAAAATTTTACCCTTTGCAACAGCCTGGATGGACCTGGGGAACATTATGCTAAGTGAAATAAGCCAGTCAGAGAAAGACTATTACCATATGAAGTCACTTATATGTGGAATTTAATGGACAAACTGAATAAGCAAAATACTGACAGACTCATATATAGAGAGCAGGCTAACAACTCTGAGGTGGGGATTGAACAAAAAAGAATAAAAACTTGCACACACAGACAGTGTGGTGATTGTGAGAGACGGGGATGGGTGGAGGTAGAAGAAGGTATAACGGGTATAAATGGTAATGGAAAAGGTACAATTAAAAAAACTATTAAAAAAGAAGAGAATCCAAACAACCTAATAGATAAAAAGTCATCAACATATAAGAGAGTAAATGAATAAGAAAGGAACAGAAAAGAACTACAAAAACTATCACAATAAAATGGCAATAATTATATAAGTATCTATATTCACTTTAAATGTAAATGGAATAAGTGCTTTGGTGAAAAGACATAGATAACTGCAAGGATTAAAAAAAGACCCATACGTGTATTCCGTATAAGAGATCCATTTTAGGTTGAAAGACACACACAGACTGAAAGTAAAAAGATGAAAAAAGATATTCCATGCAAATGGAAATGAAACAGTGTAGCAATACTTATATTAGACAAAATGGACCTTAAATCAAGGGCTGTAAAAGAGACAAAGAAGCGCGTTTCATAATGATAAAGAGATCAATCCAGAAAGAGGATGTAACTCTCACGAACATCGAGGCAGCCAATGTAGGAGCACCCAAATATGTGAAGCAAATATTGAATGTTATAAAAGTCAAACAGTATTACAGTAATTACAGGGGGTTTTAACATCCCATTGACATAAATAGATCAACTAGATCTATCAGTAAGGAAATCAGTAAGGAAAGTGTGGCCTTAAAGACACATTAAACCAGAGGAACTTAACTGCTATTTTTAGGACACTTTACCCAAAATCAGCAGAATATGTATCTTTTAAAAATCCTCACCTGAGGATCTGTTTATTGATTTTAGAGAGAGAAGAGGGGTAGAGGGAGAGGGATGGGGAGAGAGGGAGAGAGACAGAGACAGAGAGAGAAAAAAAATCGATGTGAGAGGGAAACATCAATTGGTTGCATCCTGTACATACCCTGACCAGGGATTGAACCCACCAACCTACGTATATGCCTTAATCAGGAATCAAATCCACAGCCTTTTGTTGTACAGGATGACACCCAACCAATTGAGTCCCCTGGCTAGGGCAGAATATACATTTTTTAAAGTGCACATATAACATATTTTTAGTATAGCCCCACATGTTAAGCCACAAAACAAGTCTCAATAAATTTAAGAAGATTAAAATCATATCAAGCATCTTCTCTGATCACAATTTTATGACATTAGAAAATAATCACAAGAAAAATATTGAAAAACACACAAACACGTGGAGGCTAAATAACATGCTACTAAACAATGAATGAGTTAATGGTGATATCAAGGAAGGAATCAAAAGATATCTTGAGACAAGTGATATAAAAACACAATGACCCCAAAAATCAATGGAGCACAACCAAAGTAATTCTAAGCTAGAAATTTATAGCAATACAAGCCTAGTTAAAAAAAAAATCTCAAATAATCCTACTTTACCCCTAAAGAAACAAAAAGAATAAAGAAAGTCCAAAGTGAGAAGGAAGGAAATAATAGAAGAGAAATAATTTTCAGAAGAAATATAATCTAAAAAGGAAATAGAAAATATCAATGAAACCAAGAGCTTGTTCTTTGAAAACATAAACAAAATTGAGGAACCTTTAGCCAAACACATCAAGAAAAAAGATGGGGGTGGAGGGACAAATAAATAAAATCAGAAATGAAAGAGGAGAAGTGGCAACACCACAGACATACCAAAAGTTATTTTAAAATCCTACAAATTTATATGCCAACAGTTAGACAAACTGGAAGAAATGGATAAATTCTTAGAAACATACAATCTTCCGAGGCTAAACCAGGAAGAAACAAAACTGAACAGACTGGTATCTGCTAATGAAATCAAATCAGTAATCAAAAAACTCCCAATAAACAGAAGCCTTGGACTAGATGGCTTCACAGGTGAATTTTAGTGAACAAAGAAAAATTAAAACCTATCTTTCTCAAACAATTTTTAAAAAATTGAAGAGGAGGGATGATGCCCAAACTAATTTTACGTGGCCAGCATTATCTTGATACCAAAACCAGATACAGACACTACTTAAAAATAAAATTATAGGCCAATAGCCCTGGAGAACATAGATGCAAAAATCCTTAACAAAATACTAGTAAATGAGATTCAACAATATATTAAAATAGAATACACAATGTTCAGTGGGATTTATGCCCAGGATACAAGATTAGTTCAATGTTGACTTCCAGCCAAGATGGAGGTGTATGTAGATATGCTTTGCTTCCTCACACAACCAAAAGAATAACAACAACAGTGCGCACGTGCGCGCGCGCGCACACACACACACACACACACACACACACACAACCAGAACTTCCAGAAAATCAACCTGTATGGAAGTCCAACCATTAAGGAGGTAAAGAAGAAACATTCATCCAGACCGGTGTTTTTACACAAAGTAATATGGCCCAAAAGAAAGAACAGGTCAAAATTCCAGAAAAAGAACTAGTGATGAGGAGACAGCCAACCTTTTAGACTCAGAGTTTAAAACACTGGTAATCAGGGTGCTCACAGAAGTGATTGAGTATGGTCACAAAATAAAGGAAAAAGTGAAGGTTATGCAAAGTGAAATAAAGAAAAATATATAGGAAACCAAAGGTGAAGAGAAGGAAACCAGGACTCAAATCAACAATTTGGAACAGAAGGAAGAAATAAACATTCTACTAGAACAGAATGAAGAAACAAGAACTCAAAAAATTGAGGAGAGGCTTAGGAACCTCTGGGACAACTTTAAATGCTCCAACATCCAAATCATGCGGGTGCCAAAGGAGAAGAGAAAGAGCAAGGAATTGAAAACTTATTTGTAAAAATAATAAAGGCGAACTTCCCCAATCTGGGAAAGGAAATAGACATGCAAGTCCAGGAAGCTCAGAGAGTCAAAGAAATTGGACCCAAAGAGGAACATACCAAGACACATTATAATTAAATTATGCAAGATGAAAGATAAAGAGAGAATCTTAAAAGTAGCAAGAGAAAAGGAGACAGTTACCTACAAAATAGTTTCCATAAGACTATCAGCTGATTTCTCAAAAGAAACACTACAGGCAAGAAGGGGCTGGAAAGAAGTATTCAAAGTCATGAAAGGCAAGGACCTACAACCAAAGTTACTCTCTTCAGCAAAGTTATCATTTAGAATGGAAGGGCAGATAAATGGCTTCCCACATAAGGTAAAGTTAAAGGAGTTCAGCATCACCAAGCCCTTATTATATGGAATGTTAATGAGACTGATCTAAGAAAAAGAAGATAAAAAATGTGAACAGTGAAATGACAATAAACTCACAACTATCAACAACTGAACCTAAAAACCAAAAACTAAGCCAACAACTAGAACAGAAGCAGAATCACAGAAATGGAGATCGGCAGGGAGCAAGAGGGGAGAGAATGACAGAAAAGATACAGGCAATAAGAAGCATAATTGGTAGATACAAAATAGACAGGGAGAGGTTAAGAATAGTATAGGAAATGGAGAAGCCAAAGAATTTATATGCAGGACATGAACTAAGGTGGGAGATGCTGATAGGAGGTGGGGTGCAAGATGGAGGGGGATAAATGGGAGAAAAAAGAGACAACTATAATAGCATAATAAAATATACTTAAAGAAATGAAGAAATCGGTTCAATATCTGTAAATCAATTAACATGATACACCACGTAAATAAAAGGATGATAAAATCATATGATCACATCACTAGATACACAAAAAATATGACAAAATCCAATATCCATTTATGATAAAAACTCTCAGCAAAGTGAGGCTAGAAGGAACATACCTCAACTTAATAAAGGCCACTTATGATAAACACACTACTAACATAATGGGGAAAAGAAAAAGCTTTTTTTTTTAAGATCAGGAACAAGACAAGGATGTTCATTTTCACCACTTTTATTCAACATAGTACTGGACTTTCTAGCTATAGCAATCATAATAGAAAAAGAAATAAAAGCCATCAAATTGAAAAGGAAGAAGTAAACTGTCATTATTCACAGATGCCATGATACTATCTATAGAGAACTTTGAAGACTCCACCAAAAACTACTAGAACTAACAAATGAATTCAGAAAAATAGTAGGGCACAAACTTAATATTCAGAAATCAGGTGCATTTGTATATATCAATAACAAACTACCAGAAAGAGAAATTAAGAAAAAATTCTATCTTAAAATTCATCAAAAAGAATAAAATGCCTAGGAATAAATTTAACCAAGGAGTTAAAAGACCTGTGCTGAAAAAACTATAAGACATTGAAGAAAGAAATTGAACATACAAATAAATGGAAGCATATGCTGTGCTCGTTGATAGAATTAATATCATTAAAATGTACATACTACTAAAAACAATCTATAGATTCAATGCAATCCCTATCAAAATTCCAATTAAATTTTTAACAGAACTAGAACAAATGGTCCTAAAATTTATATGGAACCATAAAAGACCACGAATATTCAAAGCAATCTTGAGAAAGAAGAACAAAGTTGGAGTTATCACACTACCTGATATGAGGCTGTATTTCAAGGCTATATAAACATAACAACATGGTACTGGCATAAAACATACAGAAGATGCTCAATATTCCTAATTATATGAGAAATAAAAATTAAAAGCACACGAGATACCATTTGACACCTGTCAGAATGGCTGTTATCAGTAAATTAGCAAATAACAAGTGTTGACAAAGACGTGAATAAAAGGGAACCCTGGCGCACTGTTGGTAGGAATGAAGACTGGTGCAGCCACTGTGGAAAAATGTATGAAGTTTCTTCAAAAGGTTAAAAATAGAACTCTAATACAACCTGGCAATTCTACTTCTGGCTATTTATCCCCAAATTCCAAAACAGTATTCAAAAAGACACACGCGCTCCTATGTTCATTGCAGCATTGTTTACAATAGCCAAGATATGATAGGAACCTAAGTGTCCGCTGATAGATGAATGGATAAAGAAGAAGTGATACACATGCATAATGGAATATTTCTCAGCCATATAAAAGAATAAAATCTTGCCAATTGCACATGGATGGACCTATACTGTGTTATGCTAAGTGAAATAAGTCAGACAGATGGATGCCATAGGATTTCACTTATATGTAGAACCTAAAAAGCAAAAGAAAGAACTAAAACTAAAACAGACTCATAGCTGAAGAGAATGAATTGCTGGTTGCCAGATGTGAGGGAGTTTGGTGGGGAGGTAGATGAAAAAGGTGAAGGGATTAAGAAGTAAAAATTATCCTCCCAAAAGCCATAGGAATGTAAAGTGCAACTTAGTCAATAATATTGTGATAATTATCTATGGTGTCAGAAGGGGTTACTTATTGGGGCGATCACTTTGTCAGTTATACCAACGTCTAGTCACTATGTTGTACATTTGATATGAACATATTATACGTCAATTGTAATTGAAAAATATATATTTTTAAAGCAATAGGAACATGTAGAACTGCTGGGCTGTTGGGGAATCCTTCCCTCTTACTAACATAGCTTCTCACGCTTTTGATCTTAAAGAAGCGTCAACTTGGTTCCCGTATTGGCTGTTATTGGGAGGAGAGAAGACGACAGTCTGATTCAAAGAGAGAGAATGCAGTAGACACTAGAGACTGAGGCAAGATGTGTCCTGAAGCAATGTAAGCCTCCTGTGAGAATCCCCCCAAATACCAGCCAAGATACTGGTCATATGGTTGGGAATGGTGCTCTGTTTCCTATTTGAATTTCTAAGTACAGGGACATCTTACAGAAACAGACACCGGGGTCCCACTCCTGGTTTAGCTGCTCTGGAGTGATGCTGAGGAATCAATATTCTTTTAATTGGTTACGCTATTACGATGTCCCCGCTTTTCCCTCCTTTGCTCATTTCCGCCCAGCCCTCGCCCTCAGGCAATCCCCACCCCGTTGTCCATACCATGGGTCATGCAGACATGTCCTTTGGTTAATTCCTTCACCATCCATTTCTACTTTGTTCATTAGTTCCATGTATAAGTGAGATTATATGGTATTTGTCTTTCACTGACTGGCTTATTTCACTTAGGATAATGATCTCCAGGTTCATCCATGCTGTCACAAAAGGTAAAATTTCCGGATGTGAGGGCGATCTGGCTGCGACATCTGTCACCCCATTGATCGCCAGGGTTGACTCGGCTGATCTGGCTGGCTAGGCGGGTGTCCCCTTCCTCCCTCACCGATCCATGTGCGCCCCTCCCGAAGCTGCGCGCTCGGTCGAAGAGGACGACCTTCGGTCAAGGGTATACGAGTAGCTGCGCTCCCCTGCTAGAACCTCCAAACAAGCTCTCAAGGTACAAAAGGTAAAATTTCCTTCTTATTTTATAGCTGAGTAGTATTCCATTGTGTAAATGTCCCACAGCTTTTTTTTATCCACTCATCTATTGAGGGGCACTTGGGCTGTTTTCAAATCTTTGGTACTGCAAATAATGCTGCTATGAACACAGAGGTGCACATTCTTTTGAATTGGTACTTTGGGATTCTTAGGATATATTCCCAGAGGTGAAATCGCTGGGGGTCAAAAGGCAGTTCTGTTTTTAGTTTTTAAGAAACCCCATACTGTTTTCCTAGTTGGCTGCACCAGTCTGCATTCCTACTAGTGCTGCACTAGGCTTCCTTTTTTCCCACATCTTCGCCAGCACTTGTTGTTCATTGATTTATTGATGATAGCCATTCTGACTGGTGTGAGATTGTATCTCATTGTGGTTTTAATTTGCATCTCTCTGCTGGCTAGTGATGCTGAGCATTTTTTCTTATGTGTGCAGGCCATCAGTCTGTCTTCTTTGGAGAAGTATCTGTTTAAGTCCTTTGTCCATTTTTTAATTGGATTGTCTTCCTGGTATTGACTGATGTGGACCCCATGCCTGTGCAGGGTCTGTGTGTTGTGGCTGCTGCGATGAACAAATGCACACGGACTACCAAGTCCCGTGGAGAAAAAGGGATGGCATGGCCACTCTCTAAGTGAGAGAGAGGGTGAGAGAGAGGGCCCTGACCCCTGCCTGGACAGGCTTTTATTGCTTTTCTGGGCACATTACATGGAGGATGGTCCTCATTTACTATGAACAGCTTTCGCTGTAGGTGATTACCTTTTACAGATAACAAAGGAAAGAATGTTGCTCATCACTTCAAAGAGAAGGATGTCACAGATCCAGGGGAAAAGTGGTTGGACTGGTTACACTCTGTACTTGGGAGGTTTAGCACAGACTTTAGGAAGTTACTTTAGAGATATGCAGTAAACGTTTGTTGTCTCAGTCCAGGGTGAGGGAGTTTTAGCAAAAGCAAGTCTCACAGCAGCCTAGGTCCAATGCAGGCCTGATTCCCCACAGGAGATCCTGTCCGTGGGCGTGGCTTCTGTGTGCTGAACCTCGAGCCCCACTGGCTTTTCCAAGT